>BQNB010000819.1:91899-137760 GCA_026074375.1 Tanacetum coccineum
CTTTATAATATGCATTGACGTATTTATTTCTAGCGTATCATACTTATACGACCTATAATTAATTAGGTTGCATTTCGGATCACTCATGACGTTTTACTCTATTGGTTTTGCTATAATCAATACATTCACTTGAGGTGAGTTTCATGACCCCTGTTTTATTTGTTTTTAACTATTTTGGTGGAGAATACATGCGCATTTACATGATTGATTTCAAACTCGTTTACATACTTGTTTTCATAACTCGTTTACAAACTCGTTTACATACACGTTTACAAACTTGTTTACATACTCATCTACATACTTGTTTTAATACTCATTTACAAATCTCGAGACGAGATACATTGCTTATTTTACAAAAGGACACAAGTACAAAACCTTCCAATTGTTACAATAATTACGTAGCGTGCCTAAGTAGCGACAACCCACTATGCCCACTATCGTGAACTGTTAATTACTTGGTGTAAGCGCGAATGTTATAAATAGATCTATTTGGGATTAACATCCCCGTTCGGGTGAGTAGCTCTCACTAGTTTTGGCGAACCGAACTAACGGACGTATACCATGTCGGATTTAGGATGTTACGGGTTGACATCTACACGGGGCTTTCAATTGCATTAAATTACACTCATACACGTCGTAGAGTCAGTATCATGAGCTTAGTGCAGTCGTAATTACATTTTGTGATTTTGTATGTGTTACAATAGTCAAACACTTTATAAATCTTGTGGTCTACGTTATTCTTATTGAACGTCTCTAGTTGTTAAACATTTCTCATGATACTGTGGTGAAGCAGTAGACACTATACTTTTTTGGTCTTACATTTACATTTACATAAATCTATGAACTCACCAACTTTATGTTGACACTTTTAAGCATGTATTTCTCATGTGAATAGGACGGTTAACATAACTGATGTGCATTGGAGTCTAAATTTTACAAGATTACATTCATGGATTTCTTCATACATTCAAATAATCAAATCTCGTTGTATTATTTCTAGTCTTTCATTTTGATGAAACTTTGGAGAAAATGTTATAACAAGCTCAATTTTCATTAAAACAACGAGGTTACTTTTTAAACATCTCATTTAGAGGTCGTTCTCTCATATCTTGTGCAATATATTCATGAAGTAACGCTCCCAGACATATTTCCGCTACGACCCATTTTAGGGGTGTTACAGATTGGTATCTAGAGCCAAGGTTATAGAGAACTAGGTTGCATATTTTAGCTAGACTATAACCGTTTTCACAAACATTGCATCACATCAAATTTTTTCATGTGCATACACACAACTTGCTTACTTGCTTACACTATTTGCTTACATGATTTTTATACGTGCTTATCTTATCTTACGTATATTTCTACACTTGTCTCATATATAAAACCCTTGATTGTCACAACACCATGATCACACCTCGTCCCATACCTTTTCCTACTGCTACACCACGTGCCGGAGTATTTACTCCATTTGTCATCATATCTAATTATGATTATGAGGTTACTACCTTACCCGTTAGACCCGCACCACCATCACCAGACTGAACACCGGCTTTGTATGGCTACCCACTAGATTCTGGTGATGACTCATCAGACGAGGATCTGAGTGAGACTGCTGAGTCACTCTCCAACTAGCCTGCTTCGACATCAGTTGTTCATCCACCACTTACCCGATCCCTACCTACTAGCCTTGTCCTTGCCAGCCAACAGGAAAGGAGATCCCGATGTATAACAACCCATAATTTTCATCAATGTAATATCCATCTATTATATATACCACATTTTTACAGGGAAATTTTTGCTTTATCTCATTATGCAACGTAACTTGCATCTTTAAAGTAAACTAGCTCACGCAACCTCTACCAATGCCATCTATATCTATGTTTATATCATGTCAACATCCTAATATGTCAAGTCTATATCTTAATATCATTTTTTACCAAGTACATTATCCATTTAACGTACTTTTCAAAACGTTATATCAAAACAAGCATTAAACGTTAGCATTTATACCAAAACCCTAATTATATGTAATATATACATATAAAATGAATGTGTAAGCCTTCAAGCATGTGTACAAGTGTACAATGCATTACATTTGAAATATAATTTCCCTCCAAGTCAATGCACAACTTATTTAAGCCCAATGTACAAGTTAATAACGCAAGAAAGTCAAACTAGGTCATTTTACCTCCTAAATCACTTTAGTTTCTTACTACCACTTTAGCACAAGGTACAAACACTTAATGCATGACTTTTAAACCCTAAACCTAAACCCTAAGTCATCTTAAAACCCTAATCTAAAACTTTAAACCCTAAACGAAACCCTAAAACCATAATTTTATTTTAAACCTAAAACTACGCCCTAAACCTTAATCCTAAACCCTAAACCTTAATCCTAAACCCTAATCTTAATCCTAAACCTTAATACTAAACCCTAATCTTAATCCTAAACCTTAATACTAAACCCTAATCTATCCTAAACCCTAACCCTAACTCGAATTAAACTATAAAACCTAAACTAAAACCCTAATATGACCCGTAACCCATTTCCACCCATTTTAAACTATTAAAAACCTAACCTAGCAACCTAGCACATCAATCACCTCTATGACCTCACCACCATGTCACCAAGCAGCCTAGCAAGTACCTCTATCACCTCCTTGTAAGCTACTTGCACTCTAAAAACCCTCCTTGTCACCTTTTGATAATCGAACTCTCATACACCTCTTAACACCTCATCCTAGCCCTCATAACTTACCCTAGATACTCCTTGGTCACCACTTTACAGCCCTTGGCCACCTCACCAAGTAATCTTGGTGCCTACTCCAAGAAAACTTGGCCTCCAAGTCATTTTCCTTACTATATATACGCATACATACACATACTCTTCTATTCATCTCAAAAACACATCACACACTCAAATGAAGCTTTAAATAAGTCCAAGCCAAGCCCTAACAGAAGTATAAGGAGATACCAATCCCTTAGAAGTTAAGAATCAAGATAAGGAAGATCTTGAAGTCATAATCAACTCGTTCGACCCATATTAAGCTCATTCGACCCTTACAAGCTCAATAAGCTCAAAATCTTGTTCCATATGCTTATAATCTATTTTAAATCTTTCATAAGGTTTCTTAGATCCTATATAAACTCTTGTTAAAGCCTTGAATCCTCAAACCCATACGTTTTTTATTAAAACCCTAAAAATGACCCGTTTTGATTTTCTAGCTAACGAATCCTTTTTCTGAACTTTTGATACGTTAGAACATCTTATTTTAGCTTATTCTAATAAGCTATAACCTGCAAATATCATTTAGAATCCTAACTTTTGAAGAAACTTAAAATCTTAACGTATCACGTTACTAGGAAGCTTCATGTGAGAGATTTCATTTGGGTATACGTTTTGACGAGTTTGCTGGATTTACAATTTAAAGTGTTCTGGCTCCTTAAACGTTTACTACATGACCTCTGAATTATGATGGCCCAAACAGTGATACAATATTCCCATAATTTAATAAATAAAATGTTAAACTTCATGAAGTTTTGCAAGATAAACAATCAAACTAAGACTTGACATATTACCCCAGGTTGCGTGACAAGGCCGTTACTTTCACTTGATATACTTTTGCCATCAATCAGATTTCCCCTGTTAAGGTGAGTTCATAGCCTCGCATTTTAAATCTTTTAAATACTTTATAAACCCGCGAGGGGGATACATGCTTAAACCATGAATGCAAGTGTTTTTCTAACTTTATGCTATCCAGATATATTATTGCCTAAGTACCTTCCACTGCCAATATTTCTTAATCATGAATCATTAGTCACTTGTGAGTGAACACAAATATTATGGATAGATCTATCAGGGTGTGACGACTCCCGTTGGTGTACCTGTACTTTCTGGTACCAATAGCATTATATTTGATTATAATGGGTAACTTTTGAAAGTTACCTTTCCACGAGGACATTTGTTCCTCAACCAATGTCACTACGGTGATTTCCAAGTTAATGTATTGATATCATGATCTTAGGACAATAATACTGTTTTTCTATGATAATTGTATATGCAATTATTACAAACTAGGGATGTATAACAACGTAACCCACTATGACTTGTATTCAAACTATTTATCATAAACCTATGAATTTTACTCAACTATTGTGTTGATCTTTTTAGTATGTTTATCTTGGGTAATTGAGCAACTTATGGCACGGAGTGGCACGAACTTGAAGATGGCTAAACTGTTATCATTCAAACTTTATGTTTCTAGATTTTGGGACCTCTTTTTTTGTAAAACTCTGATGAATAAATGAATGATAACTAAATTTTCCAAAAACGTCTCTTTACGATTCGTTTTCTATGATTATGTCTGTTGTACTATGAAGTAATACCCCATATTAGCTTTCGCTGCTATATTTGTCAAAATGAGGGTGTTACACGATGCCACTAGGCTACAGAGCAGCCATGAACCGATGGAGAGCTGCACCATCATCCACTTGGTATCCACTACTTTCATCAGAGTTACCATTCTAATCTCGTAAGAGATCCAGGCCACTCTCGCCATCACTACCACCATCAGTACCACCATCACCAGAGCATAGTGAGTTAGTTGTGGATAACATAGAGACTAGGATCTGGAACCTTGAGAGGCACCTTGGCCCATAGACAGATATATTAGTCATTGTAGCTTCTTTTGTATTGTATCCTACTAAACTTGAGTAGCACTCGGTTGGTAGCGTTAATGAGAAACTTGTACTCTTTTTATAATACCCATAAAAAATTAGGAAATATTTTTCTCGTTGATTTCGGGGACGAAATCATTGTAACGAGGATGTATTATAATGACCCGAATGTTTAAATACAAATATATATAAGTATCAAGTACAATAAAATAAATGTCACTTAAAAGTATCAATTTAGCATGTATTACAAATATTATTCAGTATAACATTATAGGTCTCAATGTATACTACGTGGTATACTACTAACTCAATATATAAAACACTAATACATGAACCACATAAGTAGTTGAGGTACATATCAAATCATACTTAAGCATAAGTAGTTATGGATAAGAAAATAACTTGCTAGCAATTTTTCAAAATGTATTGACGTTAGATAATGCACGCACTCAGTCAAATAACTCCTTCCAATCCCTTTGTATTCGTCAAGTCTGTTTACCCACGTCTTCATATACTCAAGTTTCTCTCCCAAAACTCTATTCACAACCAAAACCTAAACTGTCAAACTTCCTACGTCTGAGTATGGTAACTTTCATTTACATTTAAGCGTATACTCATCGGTCACCACACACGTTACTCTCATTACAACAAACTTATTGGTACTTCTTTTATTCATACGAAGGTCAAGTGAAAAAAGTAGTTTTTGGGTTGTTCGAATTTTGGTTATTGTTCGTGACTGGAGTGGGTTCTGTTTGTTTGAAGTTGAGTTTTACTCAGGTTTATATCAATCGGTTTGGGTTCGCATAAAGGGTTCTGGTTCGTACGTTGGAGGTTCGAGATAGTATTATCGTTCTTGTTTTGATCAGGTTTCATTGGTCATAGTGTTTGTGTTGGGTCATTCGTGTTCGTTTTCCATCTCAGTCTATCCTCGTTTGGAAAAGAGGTAAATCTTGAATCACTTTCATATTTTGATTTCGATATTAAAATATACCCTAGTTTGTCGCACATAAATTATATTTGTCATGAAACTTGCCAAAACGGATATAAAAAGATAACTATAAGAAAACTTTTGTTGATGTTCACATGTTTCTGTTTAAGGCTTTATATAAATGGAAACATAGTTGATATAAGGAGATCACTGTTAAAACACGATGAGTCGGTTTCGAAACTTTAGATTATTCTTTTGACATAAGAATCTTACATATAATAACACTAAGTTCATAGATGTTACATTATAAGAACTGTTTGAAGTGGGGGAAAATGAATAAGGTATAAACAAGTTTTAGTACGTTTAGGTACCAAAACACAACAGGAAGAAGATGCTTGCCTTCATATTTTTTATGAATTTATATAAAGGACTTTAAGTATTTAAATCTATACAATTTTTTTTACATGCTTATATTAATATATAAGATAACTTTCTGTACATATATTGGTTGGTCATGCAAGTGTGACATGAGATTGATGACATCAAATAACGTCTATTTTATAGCATCATTTATCCCATGTTATTAACCCATTTTGTATAGTTATTGCAAAAAATTGTTACTTAATCGTTTATATTTGAGAATTGCAGAAATTATGGAGTAGTTGGTGAATATTAGCAAAAGACGCACATTCTGAAGCTTAAACGAAGATATTTTGAAGATTAATGATTCTGACTACCAATACGCCGTATCCATCAAGGAAGATACGGCGTATCCGTGCTTGCACTCACCAGGATCCACGAAGGATAACAAGCTCAATACGCTGTTTCCAGGAAGACAATACGCCGTATTGAAGATATAGTATATGAAGATTCTGGAAGATATCAAGCGTGGTCCCTACTCCAAGAAACCCCCAATACGCCGTATCGAACCCATTGGATACGCCGTATCGAACCGACTTCCAGACAGTATAAATAGAAAACTCAAAAACGAGTTTTAAGTGTGCTAAATCATATTCTCGATACCTAAACCATAAAAGTCAATTTTTAGAGGAGAAAAAGAGCAGAAAAGGTCGAGCAACACTATCAATTCCATAGGAGACAACGTGTAATTCCATATACTTTAGTAATCGTTCAGTTTTTGGTATCATTCGTTAACTCGGTTAGTTTACCTTGGCTAAATAATCGCTTTTATATTTATTATGACGTTTGAAGGCTAATACCTTCGGGTATTAGCGATTATTATGAAGATCTGAATGTTTGATATTGTTTATATTGATTTCTTGATTTATCATTGAATGCTTGTTTATGTTTATCAATTTATACTTGTTTACGTGCTTTTGTATGCGACCTATCATTCAACTGGATCTAGTGATACAGACCAAGTAATCTAGAGTATGGGATAGCTCTCCATATAGTAATTTATAGATCTAGAATCATAGGATCACAAATATTATCCTTCTAAATTCGTGCTAAGGATACGCTTCTGGTTTAACTAGTTAATCGGATATTGCCTTTGGTTTAGTGAATAAGTTGGCTAGTAGGTGAACCTAGATAATTCAACAAATAACGTTCTGATTCCATTGGATAGTTGGACAAGTGGACTACTAGTGTATAAATTGGCGTTAAGCAGAAAGTGGGTAAAGTCTCTATGAGCTAGGGTTTAACAAGATCACCATTGCTTTAATTCGTAAGATAGATTATAATCAGCAAATAAGGATGCTTTATACGGATGCTTTAATTGTGACAGAATTAATGTGTATAGGTCTTAGGATGATGTAACGCCTAAGTCTTAAGAATGATATGCCACATCGAGAGAAGAAATCATTGCACTCAATAAACAAACCAACGTTCTAATCGGATTAATAATGGTTAATACGGTTTTCTTATATTTGGTTCGACCACTCTTTTATCTTCTGTTAATTTACTTGCATGGGTTAAAGTGCCTTGAATTGATTGTACTCACCAACCAAACCGTGCCAGTCTCTCAGGCTGAAAACCCTCCTTTTTACCCGTTAGAATTAGGATTAGGACTGACATAGGTTTATAATAGAATAGAATTAACATAGATTAGATAACCAAGATATTAATAAATTGATAGATTTAACATCGCTTCAAGTGTACGACACCCTACTTACCACGAAACTACTACCGATCGGGTATACTGCCCGTTAAAATGTTGTTTTTGTTTTAGTCGGCAAAATATAAATTTAAAACATAAATGTTAGAAATACGAAAAATTGTTGGTCACTACCAATATAGTTAGTCATAGCTCGTAGTAAGTTGTATGGTTAAGTTAGAAAGCTAACTGGGCCAAAGGCCCATGGATAAGCCCACTATGAGTCCATAGCTGGCCATAGTAAGTCATATATAAACCCTCTCCATAGCTTGGAGAGGGTGTTGGTTGTTCATTTGTCACATTTTTCACTAAGCTAATATTATTATTTTTCTTTCTCTCTCTAAGTGTTCATCCAACCATCTTTCTCTCTCTAAAACTCTAAGTGAATCAATCCATACTTGTGTTCAGATATTTCTACAATTGGTATCAAGAGCCATGGGGTGTTTGTGTAGGTTTTGTGTGCGTTTTATCTACTCGTTTTACTAGTGTTTTTGGTTCGAATCCATTCAAAAAGTTTTCACTTTTTGAGAGTGTAAAAACCATAAAGATCTTAACTCTCTTTCTTAGTTATCTTAGTATAGACTAGAAGTACAAGAAAATCTTTCAAAAACCATCAAAAACGTCATCGTTTTGAGTCTTTTTGGTTAAAAAGAGGGTTTTGTACCAAGAATCTTGATTTCAAATTTTTCGTGTCAAAAACGTTAAAGTTTGTGTTTTTAAGGTTCTAATAGTCTTAGATAGTTAAGTTGTACAAGAAAAATCAGGTAAAAACATCAAAAACTGAGTCTTTTTAAGATTTTTGATTTTTGAGTTTCGTAGTGTTTAGGCAATTTATACGTTAAGTCAAGCGATATATACGTTTTAAACCTTCAGGCGATTTATACGCGTTTATTAGTTAGGCGATTTATACACGTTTATTGGTCAGGCAATTTATACAGATTGTCAGGCGATTTATACACGTTTTATTAGTCAGGCGATTTATACAAGTTTGTCAGGCGATTTATACGTGTTAAGATTGTTCAGGCGATTTATACATTTCTTCAGGCGATATAATTGTTCAGGCGATTTATACATCACTTAAGGCGATTTATACATAGTTTCTGCAGGCGATTTATACATCTTCTTTTTGATGATTTATACGTTTTGCTTGGGAGATTTATACGCTTGACTAAGGAAAAATATACACATTTGTTAAGTGAATTATACTGTTGTTCTTTGATTTGTAAAATCCCGTGAATATTTAATTTCTCGGTTTTATCAAGAATTGTAAAATCCCGTGTATTCCGAAAGACTCAAACCTCATTAATCAAAACTTCCTTTAACACAACAACCTCCAATCACTGTCCGATCATTTTAATCTAATCACATTGAAATGGATCCAATGATTTCACTTGGACAAAAGAATACTCTTGCTGAGTACATGATACTCTCCGATGCTGACAATTGTCCACCTATGTTGGACAAGGACCTGTATGATTCTTGAAAAAGTCGAATGGAATTATACATGCAAAATAGAGAGCACGGAAGAATGATACTTGAATTAGTTGAAAATGGTCCTCTCATTTGGCCTACGGTTGAAGAGAACGATGTGATCAAAACAAAGAAATATCCTGAATTATCTGCTGTTAAGAAAATTCAAGCTAATTGTGATATGAAAGCTACCAATATCATTCTTCAAGGTCTTCTTGCTAATATCTATTCACTTGTGAATCATCACAGAGTCGCTAAAGATTTATGGGAAAGAGTTTAGTTACTGATGCAAGGTACCTCTTTAACAAAGCAGGAAAGAGAGTGTAAGCCGTATGATGCATTTGATAAATTTACTCACATCAAGGGGGAATCACTTCATACGTATTACTTGCGATTTACTCAGTTGATCAATGATATGCACATCTACAAGAAGAAAATGGAGCAATTTCAAGTTCTTAAACGGTCTTCTACCCGAATAGAGTAAGTTTGTGACGGATGTCAAACTAGTTAAAGATTTTCATACCTTCAACTTTGATCAACTTCATGCATATCTTGAACAACACGAACTCCATGCAAATGAAGTCCGTATTATGCGTGAATGCAATCAAGATCCACTTGCATTCGTTGCAAATCAGCAGATGACACCACCTCACTTCAACACTTATCAGTCTTATTACAACAATCCTCAACTTCAACAACAGTTTTCACCATCACAACATGGATCAATTCAACCCAATCAACATTACTCGTCTCATTATCCATCACAAACTCAATTCAATCATTCATCCATTCTACCATCACATACATTTCAGTCTTAAATGAATCATCAAACCTCAATTGTTCCACAAGTAATTCCACAAGTTGCTTATTAATCACCTCAAGCTCATACACAACCTATGACTGAATCACCATTTAGAGACTCAGGTTTTACTGTTCCTATATTTTCTCCTGGAGATGATCTAATTTCTTGTCTCAATAAAGCAATGGCTTTTCTAACGGCTGTAGCTTCTTCAAGGTTTCCTTCTACCAATAATCAGCTCAGAACTTCCTCTAATCCAAGAAACCAAGCCACTATTCAAGATGGCAGGGTTACCGTGCAACAAGTTCAGGAGGGACAAGGGTAAAATTATTCTGGTACTACTTATAAGAGCAATGCTACTAGTTCAAGGGGAAATACTACAAGTGGATAGGCAAGAGTTGTTAGATGCTACAACTGCCAAGGTGAAGGACATATGGCTAGGCAATGCACTCAGCCTAAGTGACCAAGGTATGCTGCATGATATAAGGAGAAAGCAATGTTAGCAGAAGCTCAGGAAGCTGGACAAATATTGGATGAGGAGCAACTCGCATTTCTTGCAGATCTAGGAGTTCCGGCAGATCAAGCTCATACAATCATTCTCACAATGCTGCTTTCCAGACTGAGGATCTTGATACGTAGGATTCAGACTGTGATGATCTCTCGATTGCACAAGCGGTTCTTATGGCCAACATTTTCAACTATGGTTCTAACATTATCTCAGAGGTACCTAATTCTAAAACCTTTCTGAATGATATGGATAATCAAAGTGTGTATGCATTACAGGATTTTGAACAAACACCAGTTATGGATTTTATAGATAATGAGATATCTAGTTATAGCAATATCATTCCATATTCTCAATATTTGCAAGAAACACAATAGGCAACTGTTCAAGATACTAATTTGCAGGCACAACCAGATTCAATGATTTTGTCTGTGATTGAACAAATGTCCAAACAAATGATTAATCATGTAAATAATTGGGAAAAGGCCAATAAGGAACAAAAAAATGAATCACTAACCGCTGAGTTAGAGAGATGTAAGGAAAGGGTCAAAACTTTTGAACAACGTCTTAATATTGATTTAAGTAGTCGTGAAAAGATGAATGATTCTCAAATGGATGATATGATTAGAGAGAAACTTGCACTCAAAGAACAAATTGACTCACTTGAGCAAAATCTTTCTAAACAAATCAAAGAAAATGAATCTTTATTCAAAATGTTTTCAGTTTTCAAAAATGAATCAAAAGAAAAGGAAAATAAATATATGGAAAATGAAATTGATTTGGAAAAGAAGATTAAAGAACTTGATAATATCATTTGTAAAGTGGGTCAATCTGCTCAGACAGTGCACATGTTAACTAAGCCACAAGCGTTTTATGATAATACACATAAACAAGCTCTAGGTTATCAAAATCCGTTTTATCTTAAGAAAGCTCAATGGATAGAACCAACCTTGTATGATGGTGTTGTTTTGTTTAATACACATGTTGCTATGCCTGTGATTGATGATGAAGAAACATTGATTTTGGAAGAAGAGAGTCGATCAAAAATATCTAAAAAAAGCAAAAGATCCTGAAGTTATTGCAAAGAAAATTTCTCACAAACCTATCGATTATGAAAAATTAAATAGCTTAATTGATGATTTTAAAAAACGTTTTTCTCCACAACAAGAATTATTGGCTGAACAAGCCTTTTGGTTTCATATACACAATCCATCCATTAAATCTTCTTACACACCACTTGTCATAGTGGAAGTTCCCAGTGAATTACCTAAGGTGAGTTTGGTGAATACAAGCCTTAAAAAGCTCAAATTCCACCTCACCCAGTTTGACTCTGTTGTGAAGAAGAGGACAACACCTAATGCTCTTCAAGAAGGTGAATGGGGGTTTGAGCATACTAAAACTATTTTTAACAATGAAATTATTCCATTTCTAAAATCTTTAAAAGACATCTTTAATGTGTTTGATAAAGATCTTCTAAATGAAATAACGGAAGTACAAACAGTTTTTGACCAAATAGACGCGGCTATTCAACAATCTTTAATTGATAAACAATGTTTGGAAATTTCTAAGAAATAAATTCTTTTGAAAAATGATCGACTCTTACAAAAAATCATGTCTCAAGATGTTCTGTTAACTGTGATAAATTCTATGTCTTGGAATAATGATTCTGTGAATATGGAAATGTAAACGTGTGATTCATGTGAAAAGTGGTTGATGCTGAGCTTTCCAAATCAAAACAAGCTTATAATGATCTTTTGAAAAATTACTCACAACTTGAAAAACATTGTATTTCTCTCGAAGTCTCAATGCAATTGAAACATGAAGTTTTTCAAAACGATGAATCTTGTGTTAATCATAATGGTGTTGAAATTCAAGAATATTTTGAAATCAATGATTTGAAAGCTCGGCTACAAGATAAAGACACGACCATTTGTAAGTTGAAGGATACCATCAGATCTTTGAGTAAGAATACTAAGGAAGAGAATATTAATCATGTTAAATGTGAACTTGAGCCCATAAATGAGGAATTGGAAAATAGTATAGCTAAATTACTGTCAGAAAACGAGCGTCTTTGTAATGAAATAAATCACGTGAAGCAGGTTTTTAAAGATCAATTTGACTCGATCAAACAGACACGTATTCTTCATAAAGAACAAAGTGACTCTTTAATTAACAAACTAAACTTAAAATCTATGGAAAATGAGGATTTAAAAGCTCAAAATCAAGATACGGTTTTTGTGATAACATCATTGAAAAATGATTTACGAAAATTAAAAGGGAAAGAAATTGTTGAAAATGTTGTTCACACACCTTCTGCCACCACTATTGCTCCAGGCATGTTCAAGCTTGATTTTTAAACCGTTGCCTCCTAGGTTATTGCAAAATAGGGAAGTTCACATAGACTATCTGGGGAACACTCAAGAACAAGCTAATATTCTTCGGGAAATAGTCGAACAAGCTAAGGCGAAACAACCTTTAGATAGCGAGTTAGACCTTGCCTGTAAGTATGCCACAAGAATTCAGGAGTTGCTTGTATATGTTCAAGATACGTGCCCTAATGCGATAATACCTAGTGCTAAGAAGGTTACTGTCAAACCCATGAACAATGTCAAGAAAGTTAGGTTTGCTGAACCTCTCACATCCTCAAGCAACATTAAACAGGTAGAGTCTTCAAATACATCAAATTCTAACACACATGTGTTGTCTTCTACAAGAGTGAAGTGTTCTATTAGTAATTGCGGATCAAACCCTTCAGGCAATAAAAGGAATGATAGGATCTCACAAACACCAAGTAGGAACAAGAAGAATAAAGTAGAAGCCCAACCTAGGAAAGTGAATAAAGTGAATCGTGTTGTTAAACCTGTTTGTGATGTTGATGTTAAGCATTCACTGTCAAAAGCGAATTCTGAAATTCTCTGTGCTACTTGTAATAAATCTATGTTTGATGGTGTTCATGATAAATGTCTTCTTGATCTTGTGCAAAATGGGAATAAACGTACTAAATCTGCTAAGAAACATATAAAACAAAATATTTGGAAACCTACGGGTCATGTATTCACTAATGTAGGATTTAAGTGGAAACCAACATGCATAATCTTCACTATAGTTGGTAACTCGTCCCTTTAACTAGGATCACCTCAACTAACGTAGTGCCTCCTAAGCAAACCACTTCCCACTCAGATGAAATACAAAAACTAGAGATAAAAGTCTATAGCAGGAAACCTAAAAATGTTAAAAACATAGGTTCGAGTAAAATAGCTAAGATTGTAGAATCTAAGAATGCTAACCACTCAGAACCCAATCAAAATTGGGGATCCACTACAATAGATATTCCATCGTCTTCTTCTCTTGTCATGATAGGTTGTCCAGATTGTACTCTGGTATCTGGACTCTGGCTGTTCGAAACACATAACAAGGAATCACTCTCAGCTCATGAACTTTGTCAGTAAATTTCTAGGTACTGTTAGATTCGGGAACGACTAGATTGCAAGGATTATGGGGTATGATGACTATCAGCTGGGAAACGTTATTATCTCAAGGGTATACTACATTGAGGGACTTGGACATAACTTGTTTTCTGTTGGCCAATTTTGTGATGCGGATCTTGAAGTTGCATTTCAAAAAAACACTTGCTTTATTCGTAATTTAGAAGGTGTTGATCTACTTTTAGGGTCTCAAGACACAGATTTGTACATAATTTTTCTTAATGACATGCTTAAATCATCTCCGATCTATCTTCTATCCAAAGCATCAAAGATTAAGAGCTGGTTATGGCACCGTCGATTATCTCATCTCAACTTCGGTACTTTGAACAAGCTAGCTAAAGACGATCTTGCACGAGGAATTCCTAGACTTAAATTTCAGAAAGATCATTTGTGTTCAGCATGTGCATTAGGAAAAAGCAAAAAATCCTCTCATCAACCCAAAGCTGAAGACACTAACTAAGAGAAACTATATCTTTTGCATATGGATTTGTGTGGCCCGATGCGTGTGCCTAGTATTAACGGGAGAAGGTATATCTTAGTGATAGTCGACGATTACCCAAGATTTACCTAGGTCAGATTTTTGAAGACAAAAGATGAAGCTCCTGCGGCCATCATCAAATGTATTAAAAACATACAAGTTCGTTTGAATGCCACAGTGCGAAATGTTTGAACAGATAATGGAACTGAATTTGTCAATCAGACACTTCGTGAATGGTATGAAAATGTTGGCATCACGCATCAAACTTCTGTAGCTCGCACTCCTCAGCAGAACGGTGTTGTCGAAAGGCGAAATCTGACTCTTGTTGAAGCCGCTTAAACAATGCTAATATTTTCTAAAGCTCTATTATTTCTCTGGGCCGAACCTATCAATACAGCTTGTTATACCCAAAACCGTTCTTTGATATGCCTCTGATACAATAAAACTCCATATGAGCTTATGCAAGACAAGAAACTAGACTTATCATTCTTTCATGTCTTTGGCTCACTTTGTTATCCTACCAATGACCATGATGATCTGGAAAAATTTGATGCAAAAGCAGACATTGGGATTTTCGTTGGTTACGCGCCTGCAAAGAAAGCGTTCATAATCTACAACAGAAGGACCCGAATAATTTCTGAGACAATTCACGTAACGTTCGATGAACTAACAACAATGGCTTTTGAATAATTTAGTTCAGGACCCGGGCTTTAAGGAATGACTCCTGTTACATCCAATATAGGACTTGGTTCAAGTCATGTTTCTCAACAACCTTGCTTTCCACCAATAAGAGATGATTAGGATCAGTTATTTCAACCAATGTTAGATGAATACTTTAACCTTCCAACAATGTATGTTTCTCCAATTTCAGAAGCTGCTGCTCCAAGAGCTGAAGTATTAGCTGATTCTCCTGTGTCAATTTCCATTAACCAGGATGTTCCCTCAACAAGTATTCCCTCATCAAAAGAACAAGAACATTTTCCAATCATTTCTCAAGTTTTTGAAGAATCATCAAAAACACCAACTTTTCATGATGATCCACTTAATGAATCTCCTAATGAAGACTTGACTTCTCAAGGATCATCATCGAATATAAGACAAATCCACACTCCATTTGAAGACCTTGGTAGATGGACTAAGGATCATCTAATAGCAAATGTAATCAGAGATCCTTCTCGCTTTGTATCTACGAGAAAGCAACTCGAAACTGATACCATGTGGTGTTACTTTGATGCCTTCCTAACTTCTGTTGAACCCAAGAACTTCAAACAAGCAATGACTGAACCATCATGGATCGATGCAATGCAAGAAGAAATTTATGAATTTGAAAGACTAGAAGTTTGGGAATTGGTGCCATGTCTAGATAACGTGTTCTTGATCAAGCTTAAATGGATTTATAAAGTCAAGACAGATGAATTTGGTGGGGTACTAAAGAATAAGGCTAGGATCGTTGCTCAAGGATTCAGGCAAGAAGAAGGAATTAACTTCGAGGAATCATTTGTACCGGTTGCTAGAATAGAGGCCATTCGTATCTTTGTAGCTAATGCCGCTTACAAGAATATGACAATCTACCAAATGGACGTCAAAAGAAGAGGTCTATGTTTCACAACCAGAAGGATTTGTTGATCAAGACAACCCATCTCATTTGTACAAGCTCAAAAAGGCTCTTTATGGTCTCAAACAAGCATCACGTGCATGGTACGATATGCTGTCAAGCTTCTTTATCTCTCAACAATTCTCCAAAGGTGCAGTTGATCCAACACTCTTCACACGGCATGCTAGAAACCACATATTACTGGTACAAATTTATGTTGACGATATAATATTTGCTTCCACTAATACTGCCATGTGCAATGAGTTTGCTAATCAGATGACCACTAAGTTTAAGATGTCAATGATGGGGCAAATGTCATTCTTTTTAGGATTACAGATTTCTCAAAGTCCTAGAGGCATCTTTATAAACCAATCTAAATATGCTTCTGAAATTATTAAAAAATATGGTTTGCATTCTACTGATTCTGTCGACACACCCATGATTGAAAACAAGAAACTGGATGAAGATCTACAGGGGAAACAAATTGATGCTACACTTTACCGTGGCATGATTGGATCCTTAATGTATCTTACATCCAGTAGACCTGACCTTAACTATGCTGTCTGCTTATGTGCCTGGTATCAGGCTAAGCCTACTGAAAAGCACTTACAAGCGGTGAAACGGATCTTTTGATACCTTAACAGAACCATTCACATGGGTCTATGGTACTCGAAGGATACCGATATATCACTTAAAGCTTATGCAGATGTCGATCACACGGGGTGTCAGGACACTAGACGTAGTACATCGGGAAGCGCTCAGTTCTTAGGTGACAAACTTATTAGCTGGTCGTCAAAGAAGCAAAAGAGCACTGCTATATCGAGTACAAAGGATGAATATATTGTCTTATCTGGGTGTTGATCACAAATCCTTTGGATGCGTTCACAGCTAACAGATTATGGCTTTCAATTCAATAAGATCCCTTTGTACTGCGACAACAAGAGTGCGATTGCTTTATGCTACAACAATGTTCAACATTCAAGATCTAAGCACATCGATATTCGCTACCATTTCATAAAGGAGCAAGTGGAAAATGGAATCGTGAAGCTATACTTTGTCCGGACTGAATACCAACTGGCTAACATCTTTACTAAACCGTTGCCTCGAGAGAGATTTAACTTCTTGATCGATAAGCTTGATATGAAAAGCATGTCTCTAGAATCGTTGAAACGTCTGGCAGAGGAAACGAACGAGTGATGGTGCTAACTCATATCCTGTATATATGTATATATAAAAACATAAAAAATCCAAAAAGATTTTACTTTTATTAATTTTTTCAAAAACAAAAGAAAAAATTAAAAAATAAAAATAAAAATAAAAATATGCATCTATGGCATGTCTTCTGAAAATCGATAACATTTACGGCCTTAGAAATGTCATTCAATAATGATACGAGGCTGTAAATGAAGTTCGAGCAGAAGATTCAAAAGCTTTCAAAACATGCCAAAATGGCTTGCTATTATTTCCGATAGTAACCCGGTCATCATCTTCAAGGCAAGTTTGTCGTCAAAAAGACAACTTGACCTTACAACGAGAAATTTAATTTTCTCGGGAATGAATTACTTCATATTCATTCAAAGGCTTGTGATTACTTTGCATCACAACCCGTGCTTCTTATAATCTATAAGTGTACGTGTCAGTGCGCTTATGTGTCAAAATAAGAGAAATCTTATTTTCTTTGGTGTTGATTTTCAACATACACAATAATCATCTTTCAGATTCAACAGATCATCATTTTTCTAAGACAATTTTGAACCATCAAATAACGACTACAACTCTTTCAATAGAAAACGGGTCATTATTTGAGGGGGGGAGAAACTATCAAAATCATCTTCTTCATAATTAATAAGGTGTAAATCGGAAAAGGTTTTAATGGTGTCGGGTGAATAATTAAAGGGGAGTTGATAAATGTCAACTTAATGGGGATTTATTTGATACATGTTTAATTTGTAGGGGTATTAATGCAAAATGAGAGACTTTTTCTTGTTTACTAAACCTTAGGGACTAGTTTTGCCTTTTTCTAAACTTGAGTTTGCCTTAGGATAAGTTTTTAAGAAAATTTGAAGTGCTCATTAAACCTCAGGGGACATTTATGCCAAAACACCATAGTTTTAAACTTATACTCCCTCCCCGTCACTTTACCTATCGTCACACACACACTCACCTTAAACCTCTATTGGTGACTTTCAAAACCTCCAGAACTCGCTCAATTCTCGTTATTAAGCTAAAAGGTACACTTATCAATGCTAAAGCTTCTATGATTTGACCAAATCTTGACCATTCATTCGAAAAACCCTAAAACTCAATTTAAATTGCATCACCTTCAAAAGTGTATGAAATCTCAAATTGATTGAGGGGTTTTGGTCCTATAGGGGTCTAGTTGTTGCACCTTTAATAGTTTTTAATGGGGTTAACTCCTTCGTGGGTATTGATTGATTCTTGTATGTCGAACTAAGTGAAAGTGGGTAAAAACTTGAAAATGTTTATGGGTTTGGGTTTTAGAAGGGTTATAAAGAATGTTTGAGTGCATTTGAGTGTTTGGTTACATGCTTACATGATAAATCTTGAAATTTATGTGATTTCAAGCTCATATGGGTCGAACGTAGCTTAGATCAAGATTTTCATGGTTAATTTGTGCTTTAAAGATGTTAGAATGATATATTGATAGTATTTGATCATGTTTAAGTGAACTTAGAGGCTTTAAAAGGCATAAAATGTTTATGTAAAAACTTGCATATGCGATCAATACATAAGTCATTTATTTTAGGCGATCAATACACTTGATGGTTTCACAGGCGATCAATACATAAATATTTATACAGGCGATCTATACGAATGTTAACAAGGCGATCAATACACCATTATAAAGGCGATCTATACATGTAAACTTAAAAAGGCGATCTATACATAGGTGTCATAAATAGGTGATCTACACATAAAATATTGTATAGGCCATCAATACATAATCTTGACACAAGCGATCTATACACTCTAATGTTATACAGCTGATCTATACACTTTACATAGGCGATCTATATTTGATGTTTTCTAATTGAATTAATCACATTATCTTGGTAATTCAACCTAATAACCTAATCTAAGTATAATTTATCCATATCTTATCCTTGAGTGATTAAGTTAGGTGTAATTTTCCGTAGAAATCTTAAGTGTTTTCCATGATTTCATTAGTTTGCCTATAGTCAATATGGTATATAAGAGTGTGTGTATCCTGTTTGCATGTGTATCAGTTCTTTGCATTATGTGTAGGTATATTACTTTGTTGCCTTGTATTTGTTTGCATGTCCCCTATTGTAAACCCTGTCTTGCATCAATAATCTTGAATCACGATCTAGATTGTCTATCAGTGTTATATATATTTGCTTATATATGAACTGTATGTGACAATTCTTAGCAGAATCATGTCTTCCATCACTGCTCAACAAACCAAGCTTGATCTTGAGCTTGTTCCCAAGGAGAATAGATTTGATATCGGAAAATGCAATGGAAGAATCCCTTGTAGATTTTCACCAAGAGAACCCACATTTCAAGTCACTCTAGATGCCATTGTACTCACTCCATGCTATCCTGCATTTCTTATCACTGCTGATGTCCCTGAAGTGTATATGCACCAATTCTAGAACTCTGTATACAAGCATGATGAATTCTACAGATTCAAAATTGACAAGAAGAAAAGATTCAAGCTTACCTTGGAAGTCTTTAGAGATATCTTTCAGATTTGTCCAAGAGTACAATATCAAGACTTTGATGAACTACCCACTGAAGAAGACACTGTGTCTTTCTTAAGAGATCTTGGTCATACTGGGGATATCACTTTACTCAATGATGTTGTTGTCGATCAGATGCATCAACCTTGGAGAACTTTTGCTGCTCTTATTAACAGAAGCTTATCAGGAAAGACTAGTGGTCTTGACAAGCTTTGTCTCTTCAGAGCACAAATCATTTAAGGTATGTACTTTCAGAAGAATGTAGATTATGTAGAGTTACTCTGGGAAGACTTCACCTATCAGATTGACAATAAAGACTTCAAAAAGCAAGAAAAGATGTACTACCCTCGATTCACAAAAGTTATCATTCACCACTTTCTCATTCAAGAAAAGACACTTTCATGGAGAAACAAGATTGGGATGCACACCTCAAAGGATGACTACTTGATTAACACCTTAAGATTTGTTTCAAGAAAAGAAGCATCTCAGATCTATGGAGCTGTTCTACCTGAATGTTTGACCAGTCCTGAGATGAAGGAATCCAAGGCTTACAAGACTTATCTTGGCTATGCTACAGGTGCTGTACCTCCCAAGATTGCTAGAAAATTCAAGAAAGCCTCTCCAACTAAGAAGGACAGTGATCTAGTCCCTGTAGATGAAGAACCTGTCACAAAAGGCAAACGAATCAAGAGATCTGTCAAGAAGTCTTCAACTAAGCCAGCAACAGGTATCGTCATCAGAGAGCCTCCGGTGGAAACAAAGTCTAAAGGAAAGGAAAAAAGAAAAGGTGGATGTTGCTCATGGTAAAGGAATTGAGCTGCTATCTGAAGTAGCTTTGACTGAAAAAGCTCAGCTGAAAGAAGTGAGAAAGAAGAGCTTAAGGGACTTTCACAAGACACATCCTAGTGGTTCTGGTACAGTTGCCGAAAAACCTCCAAGTGTTGAAAAGATCACTCCTACCGTCACAAGTGAAGGAACTGGTGATAAACCAGGGGTTCCCGATGTGACAGAAGATGACTCTACTGAGAGTGAATCTGAGTCTTGGGGTAATGATGAAGACGACAGCAACAACGAACAAGAGGCAAGTGATGAAGGCAGTGGACAGGAGAATGAAAGTGAAGAGCAAGAATCTGATTCAGAGCAAGATGAAGAATCTGATGATGATAATCAAGAAGAGGAGGAAGTTGATCAAGAAAATGAATCTAAAGATGATGAGATTAAAAGTGATGAAGATAAGGGAATGAATGATACTACCGACCAATTTTATGATGATGTAGATGCTAGATTGGAAGAACCCACTCAGACTGGTAAAGAGATTCTTCAAGGTAAAGGTGCTGATGTTGAAATGGATGAAGCTCAACAAGGGAATGAAAATTTAGAGACTACTCAAGAACAAGTTGTTGGCGATGCTTATGTGACAATTACTACTGTTACGAAGAAGACTTAAGTTCCTGTTACTAGTTTTTCTCGCTCATCTAACTTGGCATCAAAATTCCTAAATTTTATAGATATTCCTCAAACTGATGCAGAAATAGTTTCTCCACTAGATGTTTATGACCATGAAGTCCTAAGAACTCAAGCACCCACTCTTCTTACAATACCAGTTTCTGTTATCACTGAATCATCACCTGTATTCACAAACATTCCTCAATCATTACAAACCTTCACTCCTCCACCAATACTAACAACACCCACTCCACCGCCAACAATTGAAACTACAAATCCTCTATCAACACTTCCTGACTTCGCATTAGTCTTTTGATTCAACGATAGAATAACAGCATTGGAAAAAGAAGTTGCTGAAATTAAAAAGGACCCTCAACACACTCAAGTGACATCTTTAGTTGATGAACATTTAGACACAAGGTTAGGAGAAACCAGAGAATAATTCATGAACTTCCTTTCAGAGTCTCTTACGGCAAGAATCAAAGAGCAAGTAAAGGATCAGCTACCTCAGATTCTGCCCAAGGAAGTGTCTAACTTCGCTCCACCTGTGATCGAAAATTGATTAAAGAATAACGTGATGATGTTACTCTAGTAAATGTGTCTTCTCAACCACAATCTACTTATGAGGTTACTTCTACACTTACTGAATTTGAGTTAAAGAAGATTCTTCTCGACAAGATGGAGAAAAGTGAGTCATATCTGACGGCTTCCGAACACCGAGATTGCTATGATGGTTTGAGAAAATCTTATACCCTTGACAAAGATTTCTTCTTCTCTTATGATGTGTATTCATTGAAGCGTGGCCGAAAAGACAAGGATAAAGATGAAGACCCTTCCGCTGGATCAGACCGAGGGTTGAAGAAGAGAAAGCTAAGCAAAGATGCAGAACCAACCACTGAGCCGAAAAAGAAAGATTCAACGTCTGGCTCTTCCAAAGGCACCAAGTCTCAACCGAAGTCTTCTGGAAAGTCTGTTCAATCAGAGGAACCAGTGTTTGAGGTTGCAGACTCAGACATGCCACATGATCAAGAAGGGAACATGGGTGATAATGAAGATGAACCAAGGAAAGAGACTGCCTCTAGACGTGACTGGTTCAAGAAACCTACACCACCTCAAGAACCCACTGACCCTGACTGGAATATTGGCAAGACTACTCAGGAAGGACCAACCCAAAATTGGTTGATGACTCTAGCAGCTTCCACTTCTACTGATAAATCGTTAAAGGACTTTGATGAATTGATGAGCACTCCAATAGACTTCTCTGGATACATCTTGAATGGGCTGAAAATTGAGAATTTAACTCAAGAAATCCTGCTAGGACCAGCATTCAGACTACTCAAAGGCACACGCTCTAATTATGCTGAATTAGAATATGACTTTGAAGAATGCTATAAGGCTCTTTCAGAAAAGCTTGATTGGGAAAATCCTGAAGGCGGTGACTATCCATTTGATCTTTCCAAACCCCTTCCTTTGATCAAGCGTGGAAAACGTCAAAGAGTACCATTCGAATTCTTCATCAACAATGATCTCAAGTATCTACAAGGAGGAATTTCGACTATGACATACACGACGTCTACTACCAAGACAAAGGCCGCTAAGTATGATCTACCAGGCATTGAAGACATGGTTCCAAACATATGGAGTCCTGTTAAAGTTGCTTATGATAGATATGCGTTATGGGGTATCTCACATTGGAGACAACAATGTAAGTCCTTCTATGCATATGCAAGAGGCATGCAATCAAGAGGAGATGTATATTCTACAAAGCGTATTCTGGCAAGTCAACAATCGTCAAGTAATGAGGAAACATAGATATGGGTACTTGGAAGAGATTGTAGTGAGACGAGCTGATAACATACTATACAGATTCAAAAAGTGACTTTTCATGACTTCGGATCAATGATATCGAGGATATGTTAATTCTTGTGGTTTAGAATCGGCTCATAAATACTTTTCAGGGATTACTTGCTAATTTTCTAGCAATATAGCCCTAAGGATGTCATCAAAAGTCCTGGTTTATTCAAAGCGAGTCGAGATCTCAACTTGGAGTTTGAAATGATTATCAAAAGAATCAGAACGTCACCAAGCCTGATACTACAATACCAGATCTTAGAAAAAGGCACCCGCACACTCCATACAGAGACCCTCAAGGATTCATTTATGTCGACGACCACAAGAGAAATCGGTTTGAATTGCGCCTCCCGCCGAACTGTACAAGTTCATGATGGGCACATTAACCAGCTTCTTTCCTTTCCTTTCGCTCGAAGACATAACCAAGAATATTGACATGGAGTACTTACTGAAGAGAATATGGAGCAATCTGGAAAAGAAAAGAGCTCATTTCATGATCAAGGACATCAACAAGCTACTAAAGGAAAGGAGGATGATGATGAGTATTAAGACATACGTTGCGGTAGACTCACAGTACTGACCTCAGACGTGGCTGCAAAAGAACAAATAACGATTTCGTCCATAAATTGTGTCATGATCTAACAGGTCAATGTCGTATATCATAAACTTTTGAATTGTATATAAGTTTGTAGACTTATGGTGAATAATAAAGTGTGCTCGTAGTATAAAATTTTTTAAGAATTTTTTATCGTATTATATTCAAATTTTTTTTCAAATTAATAATAGCTCAGCACAGTCATTATATACCCTTAAAAACTTAAGGGGGACATTACAATGTACCTGTATAATAATTATGTAACATTATTGGTTCCCCCCCCCCCCAACTTTAAATCCAATTGATATCCAAAATATCAAGCGATTAACATTTTGGATAAGGGGAGAAAATGTGATTAAACTGAATCTTAATTGTATTGCCATGTGATCATATAAAATGGACTCAATGCACTCCAACACTTAGCATTGTACATTACGATTACGGATGCCACAAGTTTAATAAGGGGGAGCTTTTAGTGAAGATGAAAAACTCTCAAGTGTGAAATCCTTTTGAAATTTATATAAACACTTTGATTGAATTTTTTCAATGATTTTGGTTTTGATTGTGATGGAATACCCTAAAGACCGACCATGTACTTAAATTTATGGAGTTATAAGGTGGTTAGGAATAGGTATTCAAATCCCATGATCCAACCAGAACCGAAGGGATCTACCCAGGGATATCCACTAGTTAGTGTAGAAGTCCTTAGGTATGATACAAAAGGAGAAAAAGTGAGAATCAGGAATAATGCCGACTAAGATGGAGCTAACACTGGAACAAACCCAACAAGGTGTTAGTTATGAAGTCTCGGTAAGCATTAAAGGGGTTGAAGAATGAAAAAGAAATGTAAGGATAAATGGTGAAAAGAAAGAAGCCCTCCATACACTTAGGCAGAAACCGGGTCAATACATAATCTGTCAGAAACACTAAGTTGTTGTCTGACATTGAAGACAGTCATGGACCCAGTGACGCTATGCACAACCCTCCTATGCCACTCAGAGGTCTCTCAAAAGACTCTTGTTTCAATTTCTCACAGAGATACAAACGCATATCAATCAAACTTTCTTCTCACTTGAGTAGTTGATATTGAAAAGGTGGCAGTCTGCGCCACCAGCCTCCAGATCACTAAAAGACAAAGTTGCACTAATGAGTTCTAGAGCTAAAAAGAGATCACCATAAATCTCATTAGGACACTTGTCAAACATGCATGCGATGTCAACAATGTGAATAACAAGTTAACAAATTAAGAGTCCCTACGTCATTATCCTTTAGTGATCTTGGCCAGAACATACAAGTGATTTCAATCACTATGAAGATGGAAATCCTGCTTGAGCTAACTCAAACAAGCTCATGTTAGGTGACTTTGTGTGCGATTCTATATGAATCTAACTTGTGACAACTGGAAAGAAACGATGGTGCGATTCCTAGAAGAATCAACTTGTTCGCAGTTTATATTTGACCGATTGCAGATAAAATTTATTGAAATGATTAACACTCGAAGATGGTCACAAAACAACTTTAGCAAGTGACACGTCGATTGATGTTAAATCAATTATTTTTTATTTTAATCGAGATAAAGTAACTCGCTGGTTCCAAAAAACAGTCATATCGTGCTGTCTGCTTTGATACGTTCCGTTAATGAGAACAAGCTGAGTATATGAATCTAATACAAATATTTAAGAAAGATCAATACTACAGCGGAAATCCTAGTCAAAAGATTCTTCAGTAAATTGTAATCTAATCTGATCACAGGTCAATACACACAGATTTGAAGTTTACCCTAACCAAAACACGGGCGAATGACACAGCCAATATTCGTAGCCCTGTCTATTATGCTAAATGTTTTACTTCAGAATATTTAAAGATGTGATTGGAGGTACCTGATTCCCAGCAGACTCACAAGATTCATAGCCGCCAGCTCATACCCAACCGACAAAATTACAAATACATCATGAAAGCCCACGTACATGTTTCAAGACTTCTGCTACGCTGGATACCATACTGCCTTTCTTGAAGCACAAAGTGTTTAAAGCTAAAGAAATTCACGAAAGATGCATTAGTTAAAGCTTTTTCAAGATTAGCAAATCAAGAAGGTATGAGCAGTGGTCCAGAAGTCCACAAGTTCGACAAGATAGCAAAGTCTACAAGATGGCGAAACAGATTACCTTGGTTTGATGATCTCAAGGTTTCAAGATCACATTCTCACATTCAAGTCAAGATAAAGGAACAAGCTCACATCAAAAGTCAATGATCACTACATCAAATCACAAGTTAATGATTGAAGTTAAAGACTACGAGCTCAAGATCGAAGTGAAAGCACAGTATGCTAACTTTAACTTTTTGTAAATTAGAGTGGCCTCCCTTAGGGGGAGATTGTTAGAAATACGGAAAAGTATCAGTCACTTCCAATATAAGTAGTCATAGCTCATAGTAATTAGTAATGTTATGTTAGTAAGCTAACCGGGCCAAAGATACATAGTAAGCCCATAACACAAGCCCATGGCCGGTTATGCTAGTGCCCAAAGATAAAGCCCTTCTCCACACATGGAGAGGGTGTTGGTTGTTTATTTCTCACATTTACACAAAGCTAATATTATCCTTTTTTTCTTTCTCTCTCTAAGTGTTCATCCAACTATCTCTTTCCCTCTCTAAAACCTAAAGTGAATCCTTCCATTTATGTGTTAAGATATTCTACACTTACAAGTTTGGATGACCTTGGTTCGGTTTTGACGCGAAAAGAACGAACTCGTACACTTTTTATATAACCCGTGTCTACTAACTATCAGCCCACTATCTATTCTTAACCCATGTTCTTGAGAAAATCTTCAAAATCTTGGTTTCTTTCTTCCTTGTAGTTCGTTCGGTTCTAGAGAGAGAAAAGAGAGATTTTTGTGTTTTTTTGATTTTCAAAATGAGATGAATGAATGAGAATTTTGTTAAGGTGGTAGAATATTTAAGTACTAAGGGAACACTTTAGCAAATTTTTAGCCCTCTTGTCCCCTCTTACCCAAAACTAGGCTCCAAAGCAACCCTAGGAGAGGCCTCGTGTCTATCGTTAATATTTGTGTCGGGTTTCCATTAAAACTACTTACGTCAAAATTAAAAGTTATTTAGGATTTGTAAATATTTCCATTGCGTTTAAAATTACTTTTCCATAAATCTAGGTTATTCACACGACACCTATCACATTAAATTGCTACAACAAATCCATTTTGACAGCCCGTTGCCGGATCGACTCTCGACCGAAAAACATGAATTTTAGGACAAAACTCACCGAACCTTGCTCAGTGACCCATTAAAAAAACACTTCAAGAAAACCACAAAAATAGGGTTTGAAAACAAATATTCCACCAAAATTTCACCTTTTTACGTCTGTTACAGTCTTTTACCGAATTTCACGAAAACAACCATTTTCTGATAACTTTCAAATCTCACACTCACGATTTACGTTTTAAACCAACATTATTTTATCATTATGAATTTATTAAATAAATAAACCCATTAACACATTCCCAAATTTATTAAATCTCCACACTTGAATAAACTGTCGTGCCGGTACGCGCTGCGTGACGATTTTTCGCGAAACGCGGGAAAACTTCTCGGAAAGCACAGAAAACCTCAAAACCATTCTAAAACAGAAAAAAAAATCAAAAGCGATTCATTTACGAATTCAAAATTCCATCAAACTCCCGGTTAAACCGAAACCGTTTTTACGCAAAAATAGTCAACAGAAGTCAACTTTTCAGCCTTCGTAGGAAAACTGGCAAGATCGAAAGACTTCAAAATACAAAATTATAATATTTTATAATACTTAACCCTGAGCAAATTACCGGTTATCACATGAACGCAATATGTAAATAAGTAAAGAGAGTAAAGATCAAACCAATGACACGGTATAGTGGTTGGCTACGAAGCTCCTCTTTGCCATACTCCACTCCTCGAGTGCCCAACTCGAAAGTTCTTTTCACTATGTTAACAAGATCTATTTAGGCGGATAAAACCGTACAACGTCGCTTATACTTTTTTTTGATAGAAAGCTAAATACCGAGTCTTACTTCAAGGTAGAACCAACCTAAACTCCACTATGTATTTTAAGGCCTAAAATGCTAACCGATCACACAACTGTAATTACACAAGTAGAGAGATGATGGTGGATAAGTATCATAACAATGTGATGACACAACTAACTAATAACACTTGAAGCTTGAGATCTTCTTTGTGTTCTTGAAAGTGGAAATGATTGATCACTTGTAATGGATTTTATAACAAGGATAATGCACTACTACAATAGTAGGTCTATAGCGATGACTATTTTCAGTTGGAAATCCGTCGCTAACAGCAGTTTTAGTCTGAAATCCGTCGCTAACAGCAGTTTTCTGTCAGATTTGTGATGGAACAATAGTATCTCTTGGAAATCCGTCGCAAATCTGTCGGAAAAGCATAGTAGTCGGAAATCTGTCGGAATATTTTCAGAATTAGCGACGGAATATTTTTCGTAGGAAATTTCTGTCGCTGAAAGTAATTTTTCTAGTAGTGATGATCAAAGAATGAATGAATGAAAATGATAAACTAAATATGCTTGAGAGAGAATGGAAATGGTTGATTCAAATAAAAACATTTGGCTTCTATTTATAGAGGCAAAGGCTGAATTTGAATCTGGATGCCACAGGTCGACGAATCCACCAACGAAGGATCCGTCTTCGTATTTTGGTGGATCCGTGGGCTGCACTAGCCGTTTTTCTGTCATTTAGTGGTTAACCAAATATCTTTTCAAAATCTCTTAATTGTACTTAAATATCTGATTTAGTACAAGTTTAGTGTCGGCGAACATCATTATTAGAATTCATGGATACCTCGAAAGGTTAATATTTGTGTTTGGAGGGCCTCCTTAAATAGATTAGCGACTCGCGCTAACCTTTGCTCTCGTGGCATTATGTTGAAGTCCTTAAACTGTCCTTTTTGTAACTTGGCTGTCGAAGACATGGATCATTGTATGATTAGATGTCCTCTCGTCCTTCCTATTTAGAGGAAAACTTAGAGCTGGTGGAACTTGGACTCCCCAGTGTTGTTTCCATCATTTTCGATTGGAGACAACGCTCGTGGAAATATAATGTCGAATGGTGATCCAATTTCTATATGGGCCTTGTGGAAGTGGCAAAACAGGGTTGTAAATGTCGCTGCAGAGTTGAGTTCCAAAATTGAAGATGAAGATAGCTTTCCAGTTATTCAAAGACTGTCCAAGACTTGGATCGATATCGCGGCTCGGCTTACTCCTAAACCGGCGAACTGGGATGTTTGGATTGCTAGACCTTTTGATTTGTTTTCTTACGTTGTTTGCTCCTTGTGGGCTTTTAGTGTTGGCTTTCTTTTAGCTTGGATCTGTACAGCTTGGTGTTTTTTTTTCTGCGCTCCGTCTTGGAGCCTTGTTTTTACTTGTAATGTATTTTCTTAGCTTTTCAAAATAAAATAAAATTATGTACTACTAATTTGTCTTGCGACTTTATATCAATTCATATGATAATTGATTGCTTATTACAGTATGTGAATTACCACATTAGATCGGCTATTATTAACATGTGAAACAAGTATATACAATCTTGTATCCTTTTGTCCACTGTTGTTGAATGCTTCTTTAATTACAACCCGAGTATTGCGAGTTCAAGTCTTTCGAATGTGTAGAGACATCAAGCTTGTTGATTATTCCATTTCTTTGCTTTTAAAGACTTCTAAAAGGCATTTTAATTCTTAATTGCTTGTTTTTGTCAGAAGGTTGTCGAAGTGCCATTTATGCATCTTCCTTTGTGTTAGGTATTAAATATTACTCTATAGTTTAGGGGTTAAAGTGATAGTTTAGTTATAAATTTAGTCAAATTAGGAGTGTATAAGAATACCAAAACAGGGATTCCTTGACGTATTGTTCAAGTTCAGAGGCAATTCGGTTGTTCTCCCTTGTTTTCTCCTTTGTTTAGTCGAACTCCAATTCGTACGTCTTAAGCTTCTTTCTTTTATGTTAGCAATCTTAAATCTGGCTGAAACTCAAATGGATCAAGAAAGCACACATGAACACCATCAGTTGGATCGCTCCAAAAACAAAGCACTAAATAGCCTCAAAGTAAAACTCAATTCCACGTACATGAACACACAAGTGTCTATGTGGGGTATCCCACTCACCATGACATCGAATGAAAAATCAGACGTCATCCTCTTGAAATTCCTCAAAGCAAAAGAGTTTAGGGTCCAAGATTCTTACAACATGCTCGATAAGTGTCTATCGTGGCGTAAAAACTTTGGAGTCGACTCGATCGTTGGGCAGGATTTAGGGATTTAAAATAACTTGATGGTGTTGTGAAGTATTTTAATGGTTTTGACAAAGATGGTCATCCTATTTGGTGGAACAATAATTATGGCATCTTTAAAAACAAGAAGATTAACAAAAAATTCTTGGGAGATAACAAAAAAGTGGAAAAATTTATCAAATGGAAAATACAAGTTCTCGAAACAGGAATATTGAAGATGCTAGATTTTAGTCCTGGAGGGGTTAACTCAATTACTGAGGTTTATGATGCTACAGATTTACCCCCACAAGAATATACCTTTGTTTGTGAACGCATGCTCCCACTCTTCAATAATTTTTACCCAGGAATTGTTGAATTTAAGGTACTTGCATGCATATATTTGTTGCTTATTATTCTTAACTTAAAACCGGATTAATTTGGGCTCTAAGTTATTATAGACTTTAAGTTCATTAGCAGACATCAATTTTGTTTATTTATGTATTTACATGTTGACATAATTGTTGTAGATAGTCATCAATGCACGATGGTTCTTTCGCAAGTTTGTGTTCTCGATCTTCAATCCATTTATGACTAATGATACCAAGAAAGGCGGATGTGTCGTTTGTAAAGAAGAAAATGTTGCTGAAACCCTTTACAGGTTACTATCTCTTCTTTTACCCTATTTCATGCTCTCTTGTTTTTGAGCAATTTAGTCCCCTTTGCGTAATGTACTAAAAGTTTTATATTGTTGCATACTTGCATATATATGTTATATAGGTATATAAGTCCAGAGTATGTACCAATACAATACGGTGGTATGAGGCGACCAGATGAGTTGAATAACAGTCCAGCGAAAGCTGCTACTGAGTTCATTGTCCAAGGTGAAGAAAAAGTCATCATTCCAATTGAGGGTATTAAGGTACGCCATAACTTGTTGTATTGATTTTTCTCCACAACATACAACGATAAAAATCTTGATACAGTTTATGCAAATTGTTACAGGCGGGTGAAAAAATAATTTGGGACGTGGCGGTTGGAGGATGGGATTTAAAGTATCGAGCCCTTTTTGTCCCTGATGATGCTGCTTCCAAAAGCTATGACCACGTTGTGGAGAAAAGGAAAATGCTAGCCATGCCTGAGCTCGTACATAACTCTTATGTTGCAAAAGAAGCTGGGAAATTAATTTTGACGATCAATAACACGGCTTCACGGAAAAAGAAGGTTGGTGCTTATCGTTATCTAGTCCAAAAAAGTAACGGTACGAAGGCATAAGTTCATCATATTGCGGTTCTTTTTGTTATTTTGTTATAGTTTAAGATGTAAAAACAGTTATATGCTTGCTAGCAACATTATATGTTTTTGATTGCCTATTATTGATTTTAAGTACATTCAGTATTGGTGATCAAGGTAACATTTTGAATTGAATTGAAAGAACACCCTAGTAAATTTGGGAGGCATTCTATCAACATAAGACAACACGTAATAAGAATGATATCACAATTCTTTCCTTAAAATGCTTAAGGTTCAAAAATAAACATTGCCACAATAGTGATATCATAGATACTTATTTGATATGAATTCTAACAAGCATCTAACTTATTAGTTTATTTTCTAGGGGTCACGGTAAGATTCATAATGATGAAGACGGAGATGTAATATAGGACACAAGATGAATATAAAACGGGATCACCATTATATTATATTATGAACAACTTGCCTTTGTACTGTACATAGTCAAAATTTGACAAGTGTTGTTATTTATACCACACATCCCGTGGCTAGGTTCTAACAAAAGCTATAACTAGTATCTAATCTAGTAGTTCGATGGTCCTTCCTGGCTGTTCTTGTGTTCATAGATTGCATCTAGAATACTTTCCTTATCTGCTTGGTGACGAACCTGGATATCTTCGATGATTTTTTCTAGATTAGCAATCCTGAAGCGAGCCAGAGAAATCTTGCTGTTATTTCCCAATTGCTTTCTTTGAAAGTTTAGCAATTTGAGCACGAGCCTTTTAAAGTTCAGCTTCCAGATTGTCAAAATCTTGTTGTATGATCACCCAACCTTTTCCAAGACCTTCTATTTTGTCTTCTATGTGTTCAATGCGGTCGAGAGAGAGTTCATCTAGGTGATTCAAAATTTCCTCAATTTGCTCCTCGTGACGTTCCAGACTTGTCTTACGAGAGCTTTCTCCTATCTCAAATGCTTGAGGTAGGGCAGAAGTAGAGGAGGATGATCGGTCATGGCCTCGTTTCTTAAGTGGCAATAATTCCTCAGGAAGAAAGAATTCTTGAGAATTAAACATTGGAGATAGCATTGAAGATGGAGGCACAATAGTTGGCTGTGGAATAGGTGATTTTTTAGCATAATATACATGCATGACCTTCATTTAGGGGTCATCATGAAAAAGTGAAAGAGTTGGTGAAGCTATTGGAACTAAACCAAATGAGTTATTTGAAGAGCTAGAATAAGTATTTCCTGGTGAAGCTGGGGAATAGTCCGGGGAAGCCGGGATATAGTCCGGAAAGTTAGAGGAAAAAGCATCCTCAATATCGGAAGTAGGGTGGTTGGGAGAAGACATCACTCTGTTAACAACCCAGCGGTAAATAACATAAGTTATTTATATAATAGTATAATAGTTATGTACTTTTACATACTATTCGGGAGATATAGTGGCACGGAGGACTTTCTTGGATGGAAAAAGAAAAGTAGTTATAGTTAAGGTTTCAACCTTGTTCTCTATAACCGTGGCTCTTGATACCAATCTATAACACCCCCATTTTGACAAATATAGCAGCGGAAGCTAATCTGGGGTATTACTTCATAGTACAACAGTCATAATCATAGAAAATGTCTCGTAAAGAGACGTTCTTGGAAAATTTAGTTATCATTCAAATATTCATCAGAGTTTTATAAAAAGAGAGGTCCCAACATCTAGAAACATAAAGTTTGAATGATAATAGATTAGCCATCTTCAAGTCCGTGCCACTCCGTGCCATGAGTTGCTCAATTACCTGAGATAAACATGCTAAAAAGATCAACACAATGGTTGAGTGAAATTAATAGGTTTATGCTAAACAGTTTGAATACAAGTCATCATAAACAATGGGTTATGTTGTTATACACCCATAAGTGTAATAATTGCAATGAGTACAATTATTATAGAAAACAGTATTATTGCCCTAAGCTCATGACACCGAGGCCTTAAGAAAATCAATAATCACAAGTAGTTGCCCCAACGGGTGCCTTTGCTAAACACCCGCATAGTGATTCAAATGAAGTACGTTTGGTTACCCCATGAACGGGTACACCAACGGGGAAGCTCAGTCCCAAATAGATCTATTCACAACATTCGCGTTTACTCCGAAAAGTAATTAACTGTTCATGATAGTGGGGTCTTAATGGCAAAAGTAGGGACTTAGGCAATAATATATCAGGATAGCATACAGTTGGGAAAACACTTGTATTCATGGTTTATAGCATGTATCCCCCTCGCGGGTTTATGAAACATTAGAAGATTTAAAAGCGCTATCATAATCTTAGGGTAGGATGGCCATGTTGTATGTTTTGAGAGCCAGGGCACTTTAAATCGTAAACCCAAGCAAAACTGCGTCAAAAACAAAAACTCATGAACCTTATATGAAATTCCCTAGTAACGTGATACGATAAGATTTTTAAGTTTCTTCAAAAGTTAGTTGATGATTATGTTAGATATATAACGAAATAATGCGTCGATTTATGATTAATAACGATAATTGTGTCGGGTTATAATAAAATCGAGTTTTATAATATTAATATATATTTTTATAATTTATATAAAAATATTATATTTTATATTTTTAAGGTTTGCAAATTTGGCATATATACCTTGGTTTATAAACTTTTACAACTTTAGTCCTTTATATATAAAGTATATATAATTTAAACCTTTAACTTTGAAACTTGGCAAAATAGGTCCTTATTAGTTATAACTTTAGAATAATGACATTTCTGCCCCTTTAGTTTTAATTTAGAAAGTTACGTTATATAACGCCTTTGCATGAAAATATTTGCAAAACAAGTACAAATTCCAATTCATAAGATATTTTTGAATCTAAAAGAGTTTATAGCTTTTTTTTTTTATGGATTATTATCTAAGCTAAAATATATTAGAAATTACAAGCTTATAGTTATTAAAGAGCTATGAGCTTAAAAACACAAAAATGGGTCTTTGGTTTTATAAAATTTAAACACGATGGGTTTAAACTTTTAAGACTTGATAAAAAGCTTATAGAAATGATAAATAAGCTTATAGGGATAGCTTATAACAACAGCTTATGAGTTTTGCTTGTAGATTTAAAGAAAACGAGTAATTAGGGTTTTAAGGTTTCGTTTGGTTTTAGAAAATTAACCACACATGGTTTTGAGTTAAAAGCTTTTAACAAGAGTTCATACATGATTATAAGATACTTATTAAGGATTTAAAACAGAAAACGAGCTTATTGAACGAGACTTAGGCTTACTTGAGCTCAAAGTGGGTCGAAAATGGGTTTGAGTTTGCGTAGCGCCCCTGGAAACACCTTGAAAGGCTTTATTCTTTGGTTTCTTGGCGTCCACTTCTGTTCTTAGGGACCATTCATTTACTTCCTTATCAACTGAAACTCCTTAATTGTGAGAAATGAGTTTGAGAGGTATGAGATTGAAGTATGAAAGGTGCGGCTATTTATAAGGTCGAATGACCCTTAGAGACCAAGTTTTAAATGATGTGGTGGCTAAATCTTGTAGGGTACTAAATTAGGAGGGCTAGGAGGTGAGTGTTCAAGGATAGGTTAGTAGCTATGAAGTGTTGGAAGGGTTTTGGAGGGGTGATGTGGCCGCGACTAGAAAGGAGCAACAAGGAGGTGATGTAGCAAGCTTGGTGGCGAAGGAAAGGAATAGAGGTGCTTGTAAGCTACTTGGGTGGCTACTTGGTGAGTCATAGTGGTGCTTTAGGTGTTAGGGTGCTAGCTTAGGAGTAAAAATGGGTTAAAATAGAAAGAAAATGGTGTCGGGTTGGTTTTACTTTTGGGTTAGGGTTTTAGGGTTTTAATTCGTGTTAGGGTTAGGGTTTAAGATAGTTTAGGGTTTAGGATTAGTGTTAGGATTAAGGTTTAGGGCTTATTTTTAAGGTTTGGAGTTTAGTTTTAGGTTTAAAGTGAAATTAGGGTTTTAGGGTTTTGTTTAGGGTTTAGGGTTTTAAATTAGGTTTTAGAATGATTTAGGGATTAGGTTTAGGGTTTAGAAGTCCTGCATTAAGTGCTTGTACCTTGTACTAAAGTGGTGGTAAGAAACCAAAGTGATTTAGGAGGTAAAATGACCTAATTTGACTTTCTTGCATTATTGACTTATACATTAAGCTTTAGAAAGTTGTAACTTGACTTAGGGAAAATATAATTCAAATGTGGTGCATTGATACTTGTACACATGCTTTAAAGGCTTGTACATTCATTTTATATGTATACATTACATATAATTAGGGTTTTGATATAAACGTTAACGTTTAATGCTTGTTTTGATATAACGTTTTGAAAAGTACGTTAAATGGATAATGTACTTGGTAAAATGATATTAAGATATAGACTTGACATATTAGGATGTTTACATGATATAAACATAGATATAGATGGCATTGATAGAGGTTGCGTGAGCTCGTTTACTTTAGAGATGCAAGTTACGTTGCATAATGAGATAAAGCAAAAATTTCCCTGTAAAAAGGTGGTATATATATAATAGATGGATATTACAGTGCATCTAATTTAATAGATGGATAATTAAATTGATGAAAATTACGGGTTGTTATATTATCGTCTAAATGAGACACATCTTCGTCATTTCCAGGATGAGCAGAAGAGGATGAAGCCTGCTATTTAATTAAACCAGTCAATGTTTGGTCTATTAATTTAACATTTACACGTAAAACAGTTCAGGAAGAATCCTGTTATACAATAAAATCAGAGAGGATGTAAGGTGCTAACCTTTGCCTCACTAGACACACCACCAATATGATTTGAACTATCATTATGATGGGAAGAAAAGTTTGGCTTCTCTTCAATTATACACGCCACAATCAACTTTTTTTGGTGCAATCATTGATTTCATTTTAGGTACACTATCTCATTTGTAAGTTAATTTTTTATACTTAACAATTGTTTTGGAAGTCTCTTAACTTTGAAAATATTTTTGTCAATATATCAAACTCATCATCTTTGCGTCTCTTTATCAACAAAACTTCCTTTTTAAGAGCATCAAATTCAGCAAAAAATTCAGATGCTGCAGCATTGCTCGCTTGTGGACTATTTGATGACATGGTTAGAATCATTGCCGCTTGTTCAATAACATCTTTTGTTTGTGAATCCAAAACACCATCCCCATCATCTGAATGTGATCCTAAAAACCATCCCTTCTCAACTGACATTTCGATTCATTTTAGGACTGATTTTCCTACAAAACTCCATCAACAAAGTGCCATCTTCTGTGTCGACCACACATTCGTTTGCTGTCAATACATTTTTCTCTACGTGGTCCATCTGAAAAAATGTACCGTCTTGATATCTAAACCCTTGAATAACTCAGCACTAGCTTAAAACAATGCTGACTTCATCTCTCCAGGACTTGAAATAAGGGCCACATTTGGATTTTACATTTAGAAAAAAATATAAATAATGGTCACGTACAACATGATTGAAAAACAAATGAATTATGTCAAATAAAGTTTTTGACTTTTGTGTTTACCAGTCCAAATAGTCTTTATAATCTGATTTCTCAAACATTGTAACCTTTGACCAAGCAAGACCACGTGGGATCACGTTCGCCTTTTTAGACCACCATTTTTGACTGTTGGGGTAACTCTCTAAAATCCATATCTATAGTAAAATAATCAGGTTATTGTATAGAAATTGTGTTTTGTTAAGTATTGGTTAGAATCTGTTTTTTGACAAAATTGTTAGTATTCTAGTTTTACTTATGTTGTGCAACTAATTGAAAGGGTGTTATAGTTGACAATGCCTATTCAGATATGTAGGCCTTGTATAAGATTATGATACCTAATTTCCCCTTTCCCAAAAGTTTTCCCAGTAAACCACGCAAAGCTTTATTATACAAAACCTAAGTTAGTTTACTTTTAAACAAAAATTAACAATACACAATTGTCTAACCTTGAATGCCCAAGCAAACCCATATAACTTGTATGTGGCATTGAAATTTGGGTCCTTCTTCAGCTCAGCCAAATGATGTTTGGTATGTCTAGAAACCACATTGACAGTCCTATTATAAAATTTCTACCACATGTATTCACCCCAAGGAAAAGCATTCCAAGCATCAAAATCATCACCAATATCACATTAATGTTTCGGCAAGAAATTCATTTTATCTTTACCTATAAAAACTAATGCATGGCATCAACAAAACACAAATGAACATCATATTATCCAACATATTTAACCAGTTTGCTTATCTTTAAGAACATTCAAAGATCTAAACCCGTTTATTTCTTGAACCTTTTACTTGTTTTTTTCATGAAAATATCTATCGAAAAATGTACTATTGGACCATGTTTTCTGGAGAGTGGCAAATCAAAACCCAGTAATCAAACAGAATTTTTTTCCGACCAAACTCTAACCAATGATCCCCTATATGGAATATAATTGGAGGACAATCAGGTCGAAGGTTAGAGACATATACCTGATGTTGAAAAACATAATGCATTATATGGCTATCATTTTCGTGAGACTAAATGTCCAACCACGACCTAAAAATAGTATCCCTAAATGACCTTTCATGATTCGGCTTCATTGACAAAAGCCCTTTAATTTCTGAAAGCAACTTAACACTTGACCTGACATCGTACAAATCAGACATTATGATTTAAATATGGATTTAGATTCTCAATTACTATTAGTGTTATGGATGGATTGGTAAAAAGGATTAAAGTTTTTGTTCATCTGATGAAGAACAATAAGGGGGAAGAAGAACAGGTGTTGGGTGGGTGTTCATCATTAGGTTGTGTAGGTTTTAGTGTGTGTTGCTGTGTGTGGTGTGTGTTTTAATAATATTAGTGTATAATTTTCTTAGTATAAAAACAAAAATGAAATTTTTAGTTTTAAAAAATACAAAGTACTTTAAGTCGCCTAAAAGTGTCAAAGTTGCCCTAAAAGTACAAGTCGCAACATGTACTATAATATTATTTTATGTAATATAGTAGTATAAATGTAAAATGACCAAAAAACTAGCTGCATAAAATATAGTCGTCCTAATTGTACAAGTTGCCCAATCCAAAATAAATTATACATACATAACAAATACGTACACGAAATGTACTTTAATAGTTAAATAATGGACACATGGCTTGTTATGGTGAGGTTGCCCCATCGCACAGTCGTCCCGGACTCTTTTGGCTTAAAAATGTTTTTTAGGGGAGAAGGTGACTAGCACCCTTAAACTCGGACTCTTTAGGGAATTTTCCCAATTATAATCCATACTTTGATTTACCTTAAAAGAGATACAAGGCTTTAATTTTTTTCAATTAAGGCAAATCATAAAATCACTCCTTTTCTCTTCATATAGCAACCGGCCAATATCCACTATACACACCTTATTTTGGAGTTTTTTTGATTTTCTAGCAAGGAGTTCTAAGGTGTTTTAAGGGTATAAACTAGTATGAAACATATTAGGTTTGATTTAGGTTAGCTTTGTGTTCATATCAACACCATCTTCATCCAAGGTTCACATCATTTTCTCCATACTTTTATTTTATTTACTTACATATGAACATCATATATATCAAATTGTATCACCACTTAGTTTTGTATTTTATCAAGTTTACAAGAAAACCAAGATTATATATAAACAAGTAAATACTTACACATGGATGAAAATAATTTACAAATATGTTAGAACATTAGAAAACATTTATTTTGGGTCATCATTACATTAATAGTTAAAATAATTAGAAATTGTTTTAAATTATATTGTTATAACAAGTTTATATAGTTGTTGTGTTCGGTAGGCGTTCAATTATTGATTATCAAGTTTTAAATTTATATTTAGCCGACAAACCTAAAACAACACTTTAACGAGCAGTGTACCCGATCAAGATGGAGTTCGCGGTAAGTAGGGTGTCGAACACTAAGAGTGGAACATTAATCCTATATTCTATTAGTATTTTAATTAGTCTATTTACTGGTTAAACCTATGCTATGTACGTTGTCTAATGATATGGGGGTTTTCAGCCTGAGAGACTGGCACAGGTTTGGTGGAAACAAATACCAATTCAATAGACAATAAACACAAAAGAAGAAAATTAGAAGATAGAAAAGCGGTACAAGCCAAATGATAGAAAACTGTATTAGCCATATTAAATCTGGTTCAATGCTGGTTTGTTTGTTTTAGTGCAATGATCTTATTATCTCGAAGTGGATATCATTCTTAGGATAGGCGGGACATTCATCCTAAGACCTGACATGATTATCTTGTCGTATTTTAACGCTATCCGCATAAAGCATCCTTTAGTTTAATTTTATCTCTCTTTAGAGAATTTAAGCAGTGGTGATCCTGTTAAAACCTTAGCCAAAGGACTTTACCACTTATTGTTTGACGTGTTTTATATTCTTTTGGTAGTCTACTATTTTTTTTTTTTTCAATCTTTATCAGTACATTAAGTGCTTGATTGCTGAAACTTAAACGGGTCACCTACCGGTCCAACTATAGCTCATAATTAAAAGACAAAGGACAGAACGTTTTTGTGATCCTAGTGCGATCAACTATAGGAAAAACCGATATGAGCGCTATTCCTGGTATCTAGATTACTTGGGTAACGTAATCACTAGGACCCAGTTGAATGATATTGTCACATATCAAACACATAAACAAGTATGAGGTGATGAAATATTATAACAATTAACGTAAATTAGAATCGATTTTAAAACAATCCAAACATTGAACTTTCATTAAGGAAGGCTAATACCCGAGGGTATTAGCTAAACCATTGTAATTATACAGCGTAAGCAAAACAATTGATATTGAAACGATTTAGAGAGTAAAATTGCACGATGTTTCTAGGGATTCGTGATCAATGCTTACCCTTGTGGCCTGATTTCTATTCTAAAATTAGTATTAGTGGAGTATGGTATAAAGAATATGATATTGCACACTAAAAACTCGTTTTTGAGTCTTTTATTTATAGTGTCTGAAAAAGACTCGATACGCCGTATCCAACAAGGTCGATTCGGCGTATTGGGCTGGATTCCTTAGAGTGCGCGCTACGTTCATAATAAATCTTTGATATCATTCCCAATTTACTTGATTTACTGTATCTTCGAATAGTTATCTTCATGGATACGGTGTATGTAGACTGAGTGAATATGCCGTATTGGGAATTGGTCAAACGCGTTTCCTTATGAAGTCTTGGCGCAGATACGCCGTATCTCTTTAGTTGGATATGGCGTATTTTGTGAAATTTCAGCAACCTTCAAATATCTTCGTTTTAGCTCTAAATTATGCGCCTTTTAGCTTGTCTTCACAAAACACTCATGAAATACTGCATTTTTTAACTTTAAAGTAATTAAGTACCAGATAATGCAATAATTATATAAAAGTGGGCAAAATAGATGGGATAAATGATATAATAAAGTGACGTTATTTGATGTCATCAAATATCCCCCCACTTGAATCCTACTTGTCATCAAGTAGACTTTAGAAAAAGTTTAGTTTATGAAAATGTGTCCCAACCGGAGTTGAGGATTTTCCGTTTAAGCATTGTTTTGTCTATTCACCTGTACATAACCAAGCTCCTCATTAAATATGGAAATGGAAAAACACTCAGATCACTCAACTAATTAGGGTGTAACATTAAGTAGTACGCACAATTGCTTGTCGTGATTAGATCGTATCATTGCTTAGAAAGGATACCACATCATTCCAACGCTAAGCTAAGGTAAGAACAAAGTTCAAAAGCTAAATGTGGGTAAGAAGGCTTACGGTATGATCATTCACGTCTTTTCACCATAAGTACCACACCAACAAGGCAGATGTATCGTACATACACGGTCGTAACAACGGAATAGACATATACAATCCGAACACATCCTTATTCGTGTTTAACCAGCGGTTAAGATGAAGAATGATATAGGGTATGAAGCTTCTAACTTTCACCAAAAGTCGTCATCCAACAAAGCAGCTGAGACATGCATACATGGCCGTAACGACAGAATAGACATGCATGCTCGAACAAGTCCTCGTTCGAGTAGACACTATGGTTAGTTTCTAGGAAAGGGAAGTAAAATGGGTGTTAAGTAAAATTCACGAAACAAATATATTAAGCCAACAAATAAGGTATGGTTGCTAGTAAACTTTCCCTCCGATCGTTCATGACAAAGGAATCGAACATATAGACAGACGCCTGATCACAAAATTGACAAAGACAACCTAAAAGTTGGCGTTCCCATACGGTCAACTTCCCTTACTCCGTTCTTTACATACTTTATACAATAAGTGTGAAATCGTCCCTTTCTACAAGACTTTAAATAGATGATTTTCTGGTAGTATCAACGAATAAGCCGGATCCTTCTTAGCTAATTCCTTAGGTATAAACTTATTTGAATTGGACTTTTTTTATTCATTTTTTTCTTTTTTTTTTAAACTATACATCTTTAAACCGTTTCACTATCAGAATTCATCCGTGATAATGCTTTTCCTTTAACACTTATTCTTTGTGACATGATTAATAATCGCGTAGAGTAGCAAACCTTACGAAGCTACATATCTCTTTCCCAATGACATTGTGCAATTTTTCGACCATTTAACAGGATAGAAAAATTCACTTTGACATAGGAAATACAAGACTTATACACGAAAAGCAATAGAAACCCATTGGTAAATTAGGCTTAATCACATGGTCAGGCTAGGTGCAAAGGTTTGTACGAAACATATCATATGGTGTAGCATAAGAAAGAGAATGATCTCAAAGTTGTTCTAGGGGATTTTTTACTCTTAAAATGAGCAGTAATCAAGGGTTACAGGGAGTTAACTAACCTGTGTGATAGTTAATGTAGGCTATTTGTTAATCCTAGAAATTTATCAGTTGAAAATGTTCTTCCATCTAATTCCATAGTACTAATCATGGCGTCGCGAGTGATATACAGGCCAAGTTCTAACGTCCCACTACATCACCGACACATATAATTTTTAGAATTTTAGTAGCATGTTGTCGAAACAAATATGTGGCTTAATTCTTCACAATATGTATTAAGCGGTTATAGTGCGCTAGGTAATATAACTAGTGATTTTTACAACCATGCTGGAAAATTTTAAATTTTGGCAATTTTTAAGCACATTGCATGTTATTTTGTAAAAAGAAGACAAAAAGAAGACAAGTACGTTCTAATTCTCCATCCCCCACTTAAATTATACAACGTCCTCGTTGTATAGATAAAAGAATGAAATAATAAAGGAAATAGAATTAGAATGAAAAACTCCCTGATGTTTTGCTCGTGATAATTCTACAATGATGCAGTCCCCCCCCCCATTGAGCAAAGTGTGTTGACTAAGGCTTCTGCATCAGTACTTCGATCTTTCATTTAGCAGTACTTTGACCTTTTGACTTGTATTTCCCAACAGCATGTCTTTTTTAGCATATATCATATCATAGTTTCAGCAAGGTCCTGTATAAGAGATTAGAATACAAGTGCAAATTCTATCTCGCTATAATGGTACAAGAAAACAATTAAACACACAACTATACAGGGATTAATATGCCGTATCCCAAACCCTAGGATATGCCGTATTGTTCTTGTAGAAATAATTAAATTACTGGAAATTAAATATTAAGTTTTAAAAACTGATAATGTCCAGACATCTCTATACGCCGTATCTAGAGGGGTTTGATACGTCGTATAGAGTGTCGGGGAAGACAGACTTGTGCAACAAATAATTAAAATGCGAAAAACAATTAAAATGACCAGGTTGTCTCTCGGGAAGCACTTTTGTTTTAGCTGGTCTTTAAGTTTGACTATTTTCTTTTCTTCTCTCTCATTCTTCCTTCATGATTCGCTCGTAATTATTCCCGAGAGAAAATGTCTTCATAATCCATTGGCATGATGTGTACTTCTTATAAAATCTCATGCCGAGCACAACGTCTTTTGTCATATCATCATCATCAATGATGGTAAAACCTGAAATAATAGAAAAACTTCTGACAAAAACAGGTATATCGATCAAAGTTCTGGCATGACCCTCCCTTTCATCCTTGTCCTTAATTATGGAATAATAAAAGTTTTTATACATTAAGTTAATGGGCAAGGAAGGGAGGAGGTCAGCGTTAACATACTTATACCTGATTACACAAGAAAATTTCATTTTATAAGAGTTGGTTTTAATAAAAGTTGGCTCAAAAACATCTTGATTCGTTTTAGGTTGTAGAGGTGTGTCCAAATCATTTAATTCTATGTAATTACCATAAGTTGGGTTGAATAATTCATCACCCTCTTCTCTAAGCTCCGTTTTTAAATCAAGACTTTTTATCACAAAGACCCTTTTTATTAAGCTAGCAGTAGGCTTAATACTTTTAAAAACAAGTTTTTCTTCCCCAACCCTTAAAGTAATCTTCCTTTTGAAGACATCAATCTTGGAATGGGCAAGTTGACAAGAATGGTCATCCAAGGATTATGGGGACATCGTCATCCTCGGGTATGTCCAAGATGATAAAGTCTATAGGGAAAATAAATTTTCCTATCCTCACTAACACATTTTTGGCAGTACCCCTTGGTTGTTTTATGGTTCGGTCAGCTAGTTTGATGGTCAACCTAGTGTGAGATAAAATTCCTAGACCAAGGTTGGTGTAGGTGGAAAATGGCATAACACTCACGCTTGCTCCTAGGTCAACAAGATCTTTATCAAAATAGATATTATAAATAAAACAAGGTAAAGTAAAGCTCCCTGGGTCTTTTTCTTTTTGAGGCAAGGTGTGATCATAAGCATCTATAATCTTCACATCTTGTGCCTCTCTCCAATCATCACAACCGAAGTTCAGTAGTTGTTTTGGGAAAGGGACTATTTCAGACAATATGCTCTTGTGATGTGTGCCTGATATGACGTATGGACCACATCCGATATGGCGTATCCCAGAAAAATCAGCTTTAGCAGTTGAGATCGATTTGACTTGGTCTGGAGGATTTGTCTTCATAGAGCTAGGTAGGCTTCTAAACCCTCTTTCTTGTAAGACCTTGCTCATCTGTCCGATTTATATTTCCAAGGTCTTAATCGAAGCTCCTTGGTTTCTTATTGCTGCATCAGTGGAAGCTCGGATCTCCTTGATTATGTTCGAGTTTTCTTCATGCCTTTTAGCTGATTCTGTCATGAATTTGGTCAGTGAATCTTCCAGGCTTGGTCTTCGATCAGGTTACGAAGAGTTTCCATTGTTTCGTTAGTAGAATCCTGGCCCTGCTGCTCTATATTGTCCTCCAGGTTGATAGGGTGCACCGAACTGTGTATAATAAGCTTCTTCTAAAGTTTTTCCTTCTCCCTTTTGTAGACAATCCTTTGTATAATGTGGTCCCTTACATTATTCCCATCCGACTTGAGCAGCGTACACTTTCTCATTTACTTTCTTTAATTCCCGCCCGAGATTGTTGAGTTAGGCTTGGATAGCAGCAAGACCGTCAAAAGTTTCAGTACTTCTGGTCCTTGATGATGTTCCATTGTGCCATTTCTGAGAGTACTCAGCCATTTTTGGATGGCTATTTTAGCATCAGCAGCAGTTTTAGAAGGTATGGCACCCTTTGAGTCTAAGATTTTCCGAGTTGGAACATCAAGCCCATTGTAAAACAAGATGACTTCCTGCATATCGGTCAAATAATGTTGAGAACACTTCATCAGCAACTCTTTAAATCTTTCCCATGCACGGAAAAGGCTTTCACCGAGTTCCTGCTGGAAGTTGTTGATTTCCTCTATTTTCTTTGCGATAGGGTAGGTGGACAGTATTTGTTCAGAAATTTAGTTTTGAGAACCTCCCAGGTTGTAATTAATCCTGATGGCTGGTTCTTTAGCCATCTACTTGCAGCTCTAGTGAGGGATACAAGAATCTCTAGAACCTTTTTGATGTGCTCGTTTGCATCTTCGTGTTCTGAGCCACTAAAAGTATTATCATAAAGTTCCTTGAGAAATTGCCACTTCAATTCAAAGGGGGTGTCTTGGTTGATTGTGGGCCTAGTAACGCCCGACCCGTAATTCTCCCAGGTTTTGCTCATATACTGCTCCATTGTTTCTGTCATTGTTTCTCTTACTTCTTCCTCTGATTGTTCCTCGATGTAAAAATTATGATCGAACTCCGGTGAATTCGATTCTATGAGACTTGGTGTATCGAAACGCCTCCTCTTTGAGCGAAATTTTTGTTCCAGGTTGTCAAAAGTTGAGAGTAGTTCCTTGGTAGAACTTCTTGTCATTCACTACCTGAAACAAATGATAATAAATCAGTAGGATATGTCCTGATGAGAGAAATCAAATGTGGAATCAGAACAGATGGGGTTTTACTACTGTTACTGTATCAGATGACAAATACGTCGTATTCAATTGGTTTGAATATGCCGTATAGGTCTGTTGAATATCAGTACGCCGTATAGAGTTAACCGAATACGCCGTATTGTTTGGAAAACAGATACACCGTTTAGACAGTAAAACTCAATACACTGTCCTGATCAGAATGTTTGATACGTCGTATCCAACTGGTGGATACAGCGTATCAGGTGATCAGTCAGAACATAATACTATTTAAATTAAATGCAGGAATTTAAACAAACAATTTAAAAACACAATGCAAATAAATACAAAACAAAATTAAATAATTAGATTACACTAAACTAAACTAATTAATGGTTAGAAATACTAATAAGAATAAGGTTTAATTAATTCA
>BQNB010000820.1:4217-155468 GCA_026074375.1 Tanacetum coccineum
GAGTCCTAAACTGATTGTTGCAGGAGTCATTTCATGAAGTGCGGGTCCTGAACTGTTGTGTTTAGAAGCCATTGCAGTCAGCTCATCAAAATATACATGAATTGTTTCAATGATTCATCGGGTATGTCGGTTGTAAATTCAAAATGCTTTTTTTGTGGGTGCATAGCCAATGAAAATACCCATATCAGGTTTTGGTTATAACTTACCCAAGTTCTCACTATCATTAGTCGGATAGCAGAGTGCACCAAATACATTGAAAAATGATAAGTCGGGAGGTTTGTCATGTAAAAGCTCATATGGTGTTTTGTCGTGATGAAGACGTATGATGGAACGATTTTAGGTGTAACATGCAGTAGCTACTGCTTCTGTCTATAAGAATAACAGAGCTTTTGCATAAATCAACATTGTGCGGGCAGCTTCAATTAGCATACGATTACGTATTTTAACGAAACCATTTTGTTGTGGAGAGCGAGCAATAGATGTTTCATGAGAGATGCCAACCTTCTCATAATATTCACGCAAGGTTTGATTAACAAATTCAGTTCCATTATCTGTTTTGATTCTTCGGACAGGTTCTTTAAGCCGCACTTGGATCATCTTGAGAAACATGATTATGAAATCTGGAGCTTTATCTTTTGACCTTAAGCACTTAACCCATGTAAATCGAGAGTAATCATTGACAATGATGAGGATGTACTTCTTTCCATTAACACTTGCAACACGCATTGGACCACAAAGATCCATGTGCAGAAGATAGAGTTTTTCTTGGTTGGTGTCTTTAGATTTAGGTTTGTGGGGTTTTGGGGTTTCTTCTTGCTTTTTCCCATTGCACATACAGAACACAGATGGTCCTTTTCAAACTTTATCTTAGGGAGACCTCGAACAAGACCATGTCTAGCTAAATGTTTGATTACACCAATGTTTCAATGGACCGGTCGTGGGTGCATTGCCATAGCCAGGACTTAGTATTTGAGCTTTGACAAGAGAATATAGGTGAGGATGCCATCATTCTCCAAATGAAGGAAGCAGGTGTTGTGACGAAAAGAAACTTCAAGGTTCGGATTCACACAAAATTGCCAACGAGAATAAGTTGTATACAAGTCCTTCCAGTATTAAACCTTGATATCGTATACATCCCATATGATATTCACCATTATCCCAATATTCTTTTGCAACGTGATCATTTCTGAACTTTGACTGTACCAAAAACTTATTGACGAAATTTGGTGAGGTGTGAGCGATCTCCGGTATATGCTTAGAGAAGCTTGGAGACCAAATACCAGAGAAATTTGGACGGACCTGCTTTCATCAGAGAGGAAGATCGGAAGTACATCGGAAACTATGGATCCCAAGTTAATGAGGTTCCTTTTTGTTGCAGTTTTACTGATTTAATGAACCTTTGATTTGCTATCAGGAAATGAGTTTTTGATTTCCTAGGTTTTGTGAGTATAACCAAATGTTTTTTCTTTACGACAGGTTTAGATGTTTATTATCTAGAGTTGTGGTTTCCTTAGGGGAATCTTTAGTAGATGTGGTTTAATCCTAGTTAATTGGGCACCACATTTTCCTACTATAGTGTTGTCAGTCCAGTAGGTCCTCCGATATATCCATTTTGTAAACACCTTTCTGTTGGTTTTCAAAACTTTTCTCTTTGAATTTTTCTTAACAAAATTTAGTAACGAGCTTCACATTATTGATAAAATCAAGAAACACACAAATTATGATTATCAGGGTAAGCATGCAACCATTACACTTAACACATTTAAGTTTAGAATTCGCATTAAGCTTTGTATGCTGCACATGAGCAGTTCATTTTAGGTGCAACAACACAATCTTTATTTTTCAAACTAGATTTAACTTTCCTAGGGTGGGCTTCTACTTTATTCTTCTAAGTACTACTTGGTGTTTGCTGAATCTTATCTTTCTTTGTATTGCCTGAAGGCTGTGATCCGCTAGCACTAGTAGACGGTTTTACTCCTGTAGAAGACAACATAGGTTTGTTGAAATACTTAAAGTTTGTAATGGAAGAAGAGGTTGGGTTTTTTTGTGTTTGTGTTTCCTGAAGATGTGATGGGATCAGTGAATCTAACTCTTTTGTCCTTATTCTTTGGGGTCACAACCACTAATTTTCCATCAGCATTGTTGATACTAGGGTAGGTTTTACTGATGTTTGTAAGCAACTCCTGAATTCGTTTAGCATACCTATAGGCAGATTCTAAGGATTGATCTAGTAGATATTTTAATTTAACATGTTCAACTAGATCCTTAAGAATTGTAGCTTCTTCCTGAGTGTGCTTAATATAGGCAGAGTGAGCTGTCTTTTTATTCAACAATTTAGGGGTTTTGGATCCACATCAATCTTAATCCATTTCTGAATCCACTTGGGTGTTTTGTATCATCTTTATCAACTAGAGCTTTTCGGTTTAAAGTTTCTTTAATATCCTTGATGGAGCGGTAAATTTCCGAAACTTTTTTTGGAAGACTAGCATTTAAATCAGTAATTGTAACTGACTTTAGATTGACTTGATTAATTAAATCATCACATTGTTCTTTTGATCGAATACATGCTGGTTTAATCGAGTCATAAAGTTGCTTATAGATCTATTTCAAATGCTCATTCTCAGCAATAAGCTTTGACACCCTATGATCCAATTCAATATTTATAGTTTCAATCTCTTCTAAGTCCTTTTTAATCTTATCCTTATTCATTTTTCCACTTAGAGATTTAATTCTCTCTTTCAACTTCTTTATGACCGTGTCTTTCTCTTGGCACTGAGCTTTCAATTCATTTAATTCAAACAATTGATCAAAACTTGGAGCATTTTGATTTGAAACATAATTATTCCTTTGAAAAATTTCCTGATTAATTTGAGAATCAACTTCTAAAGAGATGCAATGTTTTTCAAGAGTGGTGAAACTTTTAAACAATTTATCGTAAATCTCTTTTTCAATGAAATCTTTTTTGTTGAGAAGCTCAATCTCAAGTTTGAGACACTTTTCACATTCATGCATATTCACAGAAGTAATATCCACAGACGTATTACATTAATTTTGTTCACAAAATCTTTGTTAATTGACTTGTTCCAAAGAGGCGTTCATTTTTTCGTTCAAAATTTGATTAATTTTCACTTATATATTTTAGGTTTCTTAAACGATGTGTTTCACAGTCTGTTCCTTTTAATGGAAGTATTTTAGACTTCAAAAAGTTCATCAATTTAATATTGATCGAATATATTAAATAAGTCCTTCAGAGCTTTTACAAATGGAATTATTTAATCCCTAAAACAAGCTTTTGTATGTTTGAACCCTTACGAACCCTTAGTGATAGCTGTAGGTGTGGTTCTTTCTTTGACAACCATGTTAAAACCAAAAAGATGGTATTTAAGTTTCTTCAAACTCGTATTAACCATGCTGACTTTAGGAAGTTCTTTTGGAACCTCAACTTTGATGGGTCTACTAGAAAGAGTGGGTTCTTGTGAATTCTCATAATTTTAAGACCCTATAGGCTGTTCGCAGCATAATTCAGTTGTGAACAATCATTTTTCAAAAAAATCTTGAGAAAGTTGATTAAGGACATCTAATCGGATGGTGTGGTATTAACTTTCTTTTCTTACATAATTAGGATCTTTTTGTTTTAAAAGTATTTTTGAATGACTCTCTTTAGCAAGCATTAGGGTCTCTTCGGAGTCAGGAATCACAATAGCACTCGTATTCTTGATTACATTAACATCATAATGTTTTGGTTTATACTACTAAGCTTTCTGTTGTTTCCAAGCCTTGATCGATTCTATATTTCTTTATGATATAAAGAGTTTGTTACCTTGGAAGAATCCAAAATAACAAAGATTGAGACTTTGTGAATATACCAAAGTGTATGCGGAATCTACACTTTGATACTCTAGAGAAATTTATAAATGAAATAGTAATGATCACACTCAAACAATAAACACAAAACTCACTGCTTCAATATTATAAATAATACGAGTACTCTTTAAGTATTGGGGTTATACAACGTTGAAGCTATTACAAAAACACTCTCAATGTATATCTAAAAGTTCTATCTATCACTACTCTAGGGATCTCCTTTTATAGAAATACAAGGAGCCCTTTACAAATATATCTACCTATCTATTAGGAACAGTTACAATTCAAAACTAAATATTCCGAAATGCTCTCCATACCTTCTTATCTTCATATCATCAGCTTTGACCATTTAACAGTACAAACTTCTTCAGCTAGCAGTATTAAGTTTCCTTGGCAGTACTGACTTTGTGCTGGCAGTACTAACCTTGTGCTGGCAGTACTAACTCCTTTAGTACTGTTGGCAGTATTAAGTCATATGAAGATTTATTCCCAACAAACTGGGTAGCGGTTTGGGCCTAAATCTCAAAGTTTTGGCCCATTAGTCCCAATACCCTCTCAAGGCCCAATCCAATGGCACAATTACCTTGTTAAAACCCATCTGGGACTTGTTAACTTGTTTGTGTTTATCGAGTATCCTTGACCAACATAGACTTAATCTCACCATCATCAATCGAAGCATGTCAATGTTCTCATCTAACATCAAGATATATCATGTCTGCTAGTCTCTGTTGATATCTTTGTGTAGACAAAATGGCTGATGAGAATGTTCCCGCTCCTGCTCCCATAAGATCTGATGATCAGATTCTTCCTTTTGCTGCGTGGGTGCCTATCGGAAAGAGCAACCATGTCTTGGATCTTTAAAAGAGGCAAAAGAATCCAATCTTTCAGATTGCTATAGATATTCTGCAAAACACAAACTTCTTCAAGGCATTCATTGCTTCTGCCTCGGTTCCAACTATCTACATTCAACAATTCTAGAACACGCTTACATATGTGGAAAAAGCTGGGACTTACCGATTTCAGCTAGATGAAGACTAGTTCACACTGGATGCAAATCTTCCGAGGGAAGCTTTAGAGATAACTCCCATTGATCAAGCTCACCCATTTGTGCCACCTCCTTCGGGTGATGCAATTATGGACTTTATGAATGAGTTGGGTTATCCGGAGGTGATTCACTTTATGTCAAGTATGGCGGTGAATCACCTGTATCATCCTTGGAGAGCAATATTGTCTATGATCAACCAGTGTCTCACAAGCAAGACATATGAGCATGATAGGCCTAGATATCCAGTTCTTCATATGCTTTGGGGAATTATAAGAAATACTAATTTTGACTATGTTGAGCTTATGTGGGAAGAGTTTGTGCAAGCTATGCAGACCTTTCTTACTGATAAGGCTAATTTGGGCAGTCCCACTAAGAAGGGCAGGAAAGACAAACCTCACGTTATTCCTTATTGTCAATTCACGATGCTTATTATCAAAGTTTCTAGCAACTACCTTATTTGTCCAAGCTTAATCTATTTGTTTTGTGAATTTTATTTAACAACAATTTGCTTCCCTTACCTAGCAACTAACCTTAGGTTTTACTCGAACGAGGTTTAGATCGAGTCATGCATGTCTATTCCGTCGTTACGGCTATGTTTGCGTGATTCAGCCACCTTGTTGGTTTATTACTTTTAGTGAAAGTTAGAAAATCCATACCTTATATCATTCTTCATCCTAACCCTTAGTTAAACTTGAATGAGGATGTGATCGAATTATACATGTCTATTCCGTCTTTACGGGGGTGTATGTATGATTCAGCTGCCTTCTTGGTGTGGTACTATCAGTGAAAGATTGTTAGAATAATCAACCCTTAGCCTTATAATAAAAACCTAATTTACCTTTTGACTTGTTTCTCCTTAGCTCTAGTGGTGGAGATGTGTATCCTTGCCAAGCATATGATATGAAACTAATCACGACTGAGCAAATAAGCGTACCAGTTAAATGTTACACCCTAGATTAGTTGAGTGATCTGAGTGTTTTCATTTCCATATTTCGTGAGGTGATCTGAGTCTTTGTACAGGTGATTTAACGAAAGAAGGCTTAAACGGAAAAAATCCTTAACATCGGATTGGGATACGTTTTCTATTCATCTAGAGTTACTTGAGGCACAAGTAGTTATGCGGATTCAAGTGGGAGGATATTCGATGACATCAAATAACGATTACATTTATAGCATCATTTATCCCGAATAAATTATCCACTTTTATATATTTATTGCAAGACATGCTAAAAGGCGCAATTTTTGGAGCTTAAATAATGATATTTAAAGATTGCTTGATTCTGCCCAATACGCTGTATCCACTAAAAGAGATACGGTGTATCAGCGCCTGGACTTCACAAGAAAACAACGGTTATTCTCACTTCCCAATACGTTGTATACCATGTTTCCCCTATATACGCCGTAATCTAGCTGGATTAAACTATTCAGAGATTTAGTGAATAAAATATTTGGAAGTAATATTGGATCGATTCATAAACTTTAGACGCAACCCAAGGAAAAACACCCCTATTACGCCGTATTGGACCTAACTTTAAACGGAGTATCCAGTCTTTTTCAGACAACTATAATAGAAGATCCTATATTAAAACGTAGTTTTTTTCAGTGTTCAAAAATCATTTTCTCTTATACCATACAATTAAAAGATTTTTTTTTGAAGAAAAAAGAGAAACCAAAGGTAAGCATCTATCACGATTCCATAGAAGACATCACTTGGTTAATTCTATACTCTTGTAATCATTTATTTTTGGTATCGTTTGGTAAAATTTTTTATTTTACCTTGGTTATTTGATCAGATTGTATAGTGTACAATGGTATAGGCGCAAAATAGGGTATTAGCCTCTTATTGAAAAGGTTTAATGTTTGGTTTTGTTTTTACAATCGATTTTTCTTATTTATCATTGAAAGTTATAATTATGTTTATCGCCGTGATACTTATCTAACGTGTTTGAATATACGGACCTATTCATTCAAACTGGGTTAGTTCGCCTAACAAAGTGAACGATTGATATGGGATTAGCTCTCCATATCATGTTTTATATTACTGGACCAATAGGAAAACAAATAATGTTCTATCTTTGCCTTTAAATAAATAGCTTAGTTGGACCAGTAGGTGATCTTATGTTTCAATAAGTATGTTCTGAAATAATTAATAAAGACTTGAACAGTGAACTACTAATATATAAAATACAGTCAAACAGTAAGTGGATAAAGTCTTGATGGGCTAAGGTTTAACAAGATCACCATTGCTTTAATCCCTAGATAGATTATAATTAAACTAAAAGGTTGCTTTATGCGGATACGTTAATTGTGACAAGATTCCATGTGTCTAGGTCTTAGGATGATGTCCCGCCTAAGTCTTAAGAATGATATGCCACTTTGAGATAAGAAATCATTGCACTAAATAAACAAACCAGCGTTTAATCGGATTTAATATGGCTAATACGCTTTTCTATCATTTTGCTTGTATCGCTATGCTTGATGCCAGCTGGATTGAATCCATGCAAGATGAGCTTAACCAGTTCAAACGCCTTGATGTTTAGGAACTTGTCGAATGTCCTATTGGCAGAAACATAATCGCAGTCAAATGGATTTGGAAAAACAAAACTGATGCTGAAAACACGGTTATTCGGAACAAGTCTTGTTTAGTTGCCAAAGGATATCGTCAAGAGGAAGGAATCGATCTTGAGGAGTCTTTTGCACCAGTTGCAAGACTTGAAGCTGTTAGAATCTTTGTGGCATATGCGGCTCACAAGAACTTTCCAATTTACCAAATGGATGTCAAAACAACATTTCTGAATGGTCTGCTGAAAGAGGAAGTTTTTGTTCGTCAGCTGGATGGATTTGTAGATCCAAACTTTCTGAATCACGTATATCGTCTTAAGAAAGATATGTACGGTCTCAAACAACCTCCTAGAGCCTGGTATGACAAGCTTTCCTTATTCTTAATCGAACACCATTTCACAAAAGGTATTTTTGATCCGACATTGTTTACAAGAAGACACGGTAATGACATTTTATTAGTTCAAATCTATATCGATGACATAATTTTTGGGTTAACTAAACCAGTGTTTGCAAAAAAAATTGAAAAACTAATGAAAGATAATTTTGAAATGTCAATGATCGGTGAAATGAAGTTCTTTCTCGGACTTCAGGTTCATCAATCACCTCGAGGAATCTTTATATGTCAATCACAATATACCATGGATCTTCTTAAGAAACATGGGATGGAAAAATGTGATACCATTTGTACACCAATGGCTACAACCAAACTAGATGCAGATTTACAGGGTACCCAAGTTGACCAAACTAAATATCATAGTATGAGTGTGGGACTTATGTATCTCACTGCTAGTCGACCAGACATTGCCTTTGTAACATTTGTATGTACGCGTTATCAGGCACACTGATGAGGTGTCATTTTATACACTATTTAGGGGTCATTAAACCCCTTAAATCATGCAAATATGCCCAGATTATGTGCTTAATCATTTGTTTTCAGGTTTTTAGCACTTGGATGGCTTTTGAAGGAAATACACGTGACTTAGGCTCGTTTGGAGAAGAAACGGACAAGATTACGGACCTACACCAAATCTCTTGAAGACTTATGCATACAGTGGCTGGAGACGGTGTCGCAGGCATAAAGCGACACCGTCGTTATCTATCTAGTGACGGCGTCAGGAATTTGGCGACGGCGTCAGGATGTGGCCGACTTAAAGAGGATCTAGAATCATCTACGTGGCGACGGCGTCAGGATTACAAAGCGACGCTGTCGCGTCGATATCTCTATAAATATAAAGCCGTTTTTAGGGTTTTAAGTGTGTAACTTTGGGATAACTTTGTATAAACCTAGGGAGACGAACCCTAGTCATTTTAGGAGCTTTATAGGTCGTTTTTAGGGCCTCAAAACCCTATTGTACTACCTTGAATCCATGTTTTAATCAAGTAAGGTTATTTATCATTAATCATTCAATATGTCTATGTGTTGTTTGATTGATTTATCTTCTTGCTTTCTTTATAACATGCGAGGCTAAACCCTCCTTTGTATTTATCTATGATTGCATGAAACTTAGATTGTAGATCCTTTTGATGTTGCTTCTTGTTGATGAATGTGCGCATTAGGCTTTAGAAAACCAACTTTTATCTGTATCGCTGTTGATATGTCTAGGGAAACGCGAGTAGTGTAGAAAGGATACCATCGGTAACAGTCTTCATACTACCTTACCCATTATATGGTTGATCCCTCTTAAGTTATTTCACATGCATTTAATATACTCTTAGGGGCCTTGTAATAGTCTTCATACTACCTTACTTGTGTGTTGCCTTAACGGAATATTAAATAGACGGCGGGTTCGTGTAATCCATTCATGACCTAGGAAATACTTACACAGATCATCACAAGTGTGACAAAGCAACGGATCTAGGAGAAGCAATCTGAGGAGTAGTGCATGATTAGGTAAATACATTTGCTTATCATAAAGTTATCACCAGTAGATTAGATATTAATTAGTTTAGTAATTAGTTAAACAAACCAACCTCTCAAACCATAGATTTACCTGCTTTCTTATAAATATAAAAACACAAAACTAATCTTCTCTCAACCCCTAGAATTTTGTTAGACCGTGATCAAGCCTTCCCAACCTATTCCCCTAAAGAACGATAACAACCCTCGAGTCTTGCCTATACTACACTGCAACGATTAGGTAGACTGCCTAGGGAGTTGTAAAACTTCGTGTAGATGTCCCTTACGACCTCGGACACCAAGTTTTTGGCGCCACTACGTGGGGAATAGTTAGGTTTCGATCATAGTTTAACTTAGTTCTACTCGCTTGAATCCTTTCAAGTGAGAATTTCAATTCCGTACATTAGCTTTCTCGTAGTCTATCTTTTCTTTGTGTTAATTGTTTCATAACCCATTCTCGTCAACCACCATGGGAGACGCGAATCCTATCCGTACTCTTGAAGATTACTCCAAACCTAGCCACGAGGGCTACAGGAATACCATCGAGCTCCTCGTAGGGAACAACGTGGTACCTCTTTGACCCGACACCATCTGGTTGGTGCAAAACGGATGCTCATTCCACAGACTTTGGTCCGAGGATCCAAACCAACACCTCAAGGATTTCTTAAAACTTATGGAGTCACTTGACCTTGACGGTGAAAACAGGGAAAGAACGCGCCTGCGTTTATTTCAATTTTCCCTTCGCGATCAAGCTAGCAATTGGCTTGAACGTCTTCTAGCAGGATCCATCACCCCATGGGAGGATCTTACTACTCGTTTCCTTACTCAATTCTTTCCACTGGGAAGGACTGCAAAACTCCGCAACGATATCTTGATGTTCCAACAACATCATGGAGAATCTCTTTCTGAAGCATGAACTCGTTTCAAGGACTTACTCCAAAAAGTCCCTCATCATGGCATCGATCGTTGGCTTTAAATTCAATTCTTTTATGATCATGTATCCTTTCATCTTAAGTGCGAGATTGACCGCGCCGCCGGCGGAAACTCCGCAATAAGAATGCTGACGAATCTTGGGAAATCATTAAGAACCTCATGAAGGCTGGAATGACTCAAAAGAATTTGTCAAACCGGTCAAGGCTATCTCTACACCTCAAAGCACCTCAAAAACACCTGACCGAAGACTTCTTGAGCTCGAAGACCAGATTAACTTCTTACTAAAAAGGTCACGACTGACACCAAAACCTAGCTTGACGCACATCCCTCAAGCTTATGCCAAAGCAGTCTACTCAAACCCTCACCCGCGAAACCAGAATGAACCACCAAAGCAGAGCCCCTTCACTTTTCGCGAACATACCGGCCCAATCCCTCAGCCTCAGGCGTTAGGAACCACTTTCGAGGCTCGAGTACGGGACTACATGGCAGCACACACCGAAAGGATGGAAAGATTTGAGAACGCCATTTTCAAACAGCGAGAGGAGATAAATGATAGGATGGCAGAAATGTTCGGGCTTCTTAAAGAACTCACAACCAGCAGGGCTCCTAAAAAAGTGTTAATCAGAGAAGAGGCCAAATCCCCCGTCACAAAAAACGTAAACTCTCTCACTAAAGGGGAGGAAGAGAGGAACGACGATAATGACATAGCAACCGGCGACGACATTAAAAAAACTACCAGAACAGAAATAGAGGTGTCAGTAAAGGAAGCCGAGACAAGGAATAGAGCTGAAAATAAGACCAAAAACAAGCCAATCAAGAAAGCTGAGAAAGAAGAAGTAGGGGAAGCACCCAGTTCCCAGCCTGTAGAATATTATTTGAAGCATATGATTAATGAAAAGCTAATCAAGGGACTAGTTGATAATAATAGGTTCAATGAATCCCTGTCAGGAGTCCGACTAGGAAAAATAAAAGAAAAGACCTATAATTTGTCACCTAGGAGGCATGTTTATGAAGCAATCCTCAAGGAAAAGATAACAAAGAAGGAGGACATTGGAGGAAATTTTGAAATACCTTATAACATAAGAGGCCTGAAAGGTATAAACGCCCTAGTAGATCAAGGATCCGACGTGAACGTCATGCCCCTCTCTACCTACGTGAAACTAACTGACGAAAGGCATGCTAAGATGAACATTAGACTCTCCCTAGCTAGCCACTCGTATATCTACCTTTTAGGAATAGCAGAGGCGTATTAGTTGAGGTAGGACCAAGCAGGGGATTCAACTCACTTCGAGGAATTTGATTTAGTGGCTGCTGCAGGTGCTTGTGAGGAACTAATGAGTGCAAATTGCGAACTGTAATTTAGAGAAAAATTTGCTGCAAGCATCGAAATTTTGGTTCATTACGTCTGGACACAAGCTCGTCTGTGACTCAGACGGTTTGCTGAGGTACATCTTTCTGAAAATTGTCATGACAATGATATATTCAATATGTTTACTCAAGAGGAGCAGTATTATGAGCTACTCGAGCCTATTCTTGAACCACACTAAGTACAACAAAATGATAGTAATGTTATTTCTGCGGTTTCTAGTGTGGAACAATGTGGGAGAACAGTAGAACAACATTCTGTAACTGTTGAGGAAACACGTGCGTACCATGAATAATTATTTCATAATTTAGCTGCTGAAGTTGAGAAAGTCAACTCGGTCAATCCCAAAATGAAAGAAACTAATATTGATTTGACCACTGAGCTTGCTAGATATAAAAATCAAAAAAAGTGTTTTGAAATTAGTTAAGAAAAATATGACAAACTTGAAAGGTGTTATCAAAAGTCTGTTTATCAAGAGAAATGTCTTACTAAAAAGGTAAATGCACTTCACTTAAGTTCAGGTAAACAAATAACGGATTTGAATGAGGAAATTTCAATTTTAAATAACCAGCTTTCAAAGGAAAAGTCAACCATTTCTTCTCTTTAAGAAGAAAAGAAAATGTTGAGTCTTGATTTTATAATACGTGAAGACGAGCTTCTTGAACAAATTAATTGAGAATAAGATAAACTGATATAGATAATATTTTGGTTTAAAATCAGGTCATCAATTCAAAAACGATGCACATGTTTTCACCTAAGCCAGATCATTTACCACACGAACAGAAAATGGCTTTGGGTTATCAAAATCCTTTTTATCTCAAGCAAGCTTAGCAGAAACAACAGAGTTTGTATAATGGCAAAGTTCTATTAGAAAATCATGTCGGTAACCCTATAATCACTTCACTTCATACCATGGTACATAAATTAAAGAAGAAAATAGAAGGAAGATATGTAGAATTTTAGAGAGAAGTTAGAGAGAGAAACAATGTAGTGAAATGAATAGAAGGAGTGGTTGATTATTGCAAGTGAAAATTACATATGAGATCAACACCCTCTCCAATCCTTGGATAGGGATATTTATTGTAACCATGAGGCTTACTTGCCTTGGTATTATAGGTCGGGCTCTGGGTTTACTAGGCTTACGGGCCCCCCACAGATACACGTGACGATAGCTTACATAAAAACATCGCATGTTTACCACGTTCTAGCCTTTCAATGTTAATATTGTAAATGGTCGAGACCTACTATTCATGGACGAACAACTTCCTTGGTCGATCTCTATATTTGAGTGCATTTCCAATATACCCCAAAAGTCGAGTTTTTGTAACACTCCTTCGTGAGTATCAATGTGGATTTTTTGTCGTTAAGCTCTTGTGATCTTGGTCTCTATTTATGTTGTAGGCTTGTTCCTTCATGCTTTATGATCTTTGATCTTGAGCCTTTGTCATTGTCTTTCGACTTCGTCTTTATGTCCGAGATCTTTAAATCTTTATCCTTTAGTCTTGATTGTCTTTGCCGCCTTGCGATCTTGTGTCTTGACCAACATGCTCATACTTTGCATCATCTTGAAGCTTGTAACAATCTCCCGTGATAGACTTGATATTTTAAGGAAGATTCTTCAATTCAGAGTTTGCGGAAGTCTTTGTCTTTAAATCTTGAGCTTTCTTGATTCTTGAATCTTGATGCTTATGTGTGTTCTTTATAGTCTTGAGCATGAGCATGTACGGTATTAAATCCACTTACGTGGCATAAGGTGTCCTCCATATCCATCATTATATGAATCCTTACCCAATGATATAAAACAGTCATCAATAAAGCTTGTAGATGAATATGGCTTTATCATTTGCCCGGATTTGGTTGGATTAACCTCTGCTTCCGTGAGGACCAACCTATGATCAGGTAGATTCAATTTAGAAGAATCTCCTTGACATGATTTCTAAATGTAAAAGCATAAGATCCTTCCAACTACATATGGATTAGATTACCATGCGAGCGTGTTCTATTTATCGGAACGTCTCAAAGCAGGACAACACGATATAATGTGAATCATGATAGTTACTATCTTTCTGATTAAACGTCAAGTGCTTTTTACTGGTGAACGAGTATGTTTCACATTGAATCACACCATAGTTTTTTTCCAGTTTGACACAAGTTGATTCATATAGAATCTCGCAAGTCACCTACAAAGCGTGTTTGATGATTGGCTCATGCAGGATTTCCATCTTCACGGTGATTACTTAAGTCTCACTTGATGTTCTGGATAATAACAAGGATTATGCGGTAAGTATTCTTGTTAACAGCTAGTGTTCTTAATGTTGTTTTCAACAATTTGTTTGTCTGGAATGTGTACTAATGGATTGATTTTATTGATCTCTTGGCTTTAGACTAGATTAGTACGTGTTGGTTTTAGTACTCGGAGGCTTGTTGCATTACTGCCACCTATTCTATGATCAACTAACTCGGAGTGAGAATGTCTATAGTATCAATAGAAGTCGTGTGTTATCTCAGTGACTAAATGAGTCATAGTTTCTGTTGTGGTGAATCCGGATTGGCGGGGAGGGTTTTGTGCATTGATCATTGGGTACATGATGTTCGTCTTCAATATCAGATATTCATCTTTGTGAAAACCGAGTGATTATTTATTGACCCGGTTTCTTCCTAAAGTGTGTGGAGGGATGCTTTGTTTTCACCCTTATCCTATTATTCGTTTTATTATCTTCCCATTCATATTGCTTACCAAGGCCAAGACGGCATTACTAACACCTTGTTGTGATTGTTCTAGTGTTAGCTCAATCTTAGTCGGCATTATTCCCTTATACTCATTCATCTCCAATCATACCTAAGGACTGCTATTTCTAACTATGGAGTGTCCTTGGGAAGATCCCTCCGATTCTGGTTGGATCATAGGACTAATACCTAACCTAACCACCTTATGACTTCAGAATAGGTCGTGAAATTAAGATGTTGTTGGTATATTGTTCGTAAACTTAAACCCTTTTTCGAAGAGTATATATAAATAGCACTTTTTGTCGTTTAGTTCACCTTATTATTTTCAAGATCTCTTTTTAAAATACATTTATCCCCTTATTTTAAATATAATTCACTTAGTTTTTAAAATCTTTGGTGATTAAAATTTGTCTGAAAATTCTGTGGGAAAATATTTTTAGTATTATTTTATGGAACATTAACTTGTTCCCCCTAGATTTTTGACATATTGTTGACACCAAAAAACAATGATTACAAGTTGTAAAAATGATAAAAAAATTAGGGTTTTAGCAATTATTGAGCACACATTTGAAGAGTATGAATTGTCATTGTAGATTTCTTGAAAAATTGTGACTAACATACTTAATAATCGTATAACATACAACTATTGAGTAGTCATTATCCATTATGGTGTTGGTTAATTATGACTTTTTATAATGTGTAAATACATAGAATTGTTCATTGGTGGTGATTGTATCCAACAAATTAAACTTTATTTTTCGAAAAAACCTCCCCCCTCAAACAATTGACTCATTTTGAAAATGACACCAAATATAGAATAAATTGTCTTGTAAAACTTTATGAGGGATGGAGTGTTGAACACACAATTTTGAAAGATTATGAATCGTTAGTGAGAAATTCTTGAAAAATTGTGTTCAACTTTGAAAAGCAAATTTTGAAGAGTTTCTTTTACTTATCGGATAAGACGCAACTTCTGCGTAATCCTCCTTTGCGTTCGGTCCGAGTTGCAATCTGAGAGTGATTACAAGTCATATAGAATAATAGAAAGATTGACATGTTTTGAAAGCATTTGTAAACATCCTGCTCGAACTTAATTTACAACGCCCGTGTCGATGTTAATCAACACTTTATGGTGGCATATTTGTTTATCGATCTCCAAGTGACATGTCGTGAAGATTCTTTTATGGAAACATTTCTGATTTTTTTGTTTTTGTCGTTTTCTTTTGTTTTTTTTATTTTTATAGTTTTATTTTCCAAAATTATTTACATTGTTGACTCAGGCATTGTTATGTGATGGTGGAATTAGTAATTCAACTCTTGTCGTGATGTAGTTGTCTGTTTGCTGGTGAACAACTTTTTGAAACCGCTTTGAATGGAGGTTCATTGGTTGTGGTCGTGAATTTCGAGTTTGAACTTGTTATGATCATAAGTCATTGCTTGTTCTTCAGATAGAATTCCTTGAGCCCTGTTCTGAGATATCAGGTCTTTTCAGGTAACCAAACTCTGAGTCCTTCCTTTTTAGGATTGAGAGATGTACCTGCACTTAAGTTAAGAGTACCTGCACTGACATCAAGAGTTTGTTCGCATTATATTGGTTCTTGATTCATTATTTGAACAATTGGTGGTTCACTGTCAAACTTGTGGTGCTAGTGGCGTATATCTTTCAGTAGGAAACCCACCTAAGACAACAGATTGAAAATTTTTACCGTCGGTTTCCACCTAAGACAAAATCTAGAGTCATTGTTTTTTCATGCACAAGGTAGTCTTTTTGATTGAGAAACAACCTATGTCTTTGGGATATGTCTTTCTGTGGTTTCTTTGCAAAATATTGTTATGCTCTATGGGCTTTGTTCTTTTTGTTAGTCTTATGGGATGGAAACCTTAGCATGCGATGTTGACTCTTTCAGGAATTTTGTTAAGCATTAATCATGATTTGCATGAAAGTACATTTCAGACATGTCGATACAAACATATTGTTTTACGAGTACAATAAATTCCATAGAAAGTCTAGAGGGTTCTGCTATGGGCACAGTCTTTGTCGTTAGCAACTACTCTTAGTTGCGGCCATTTCTAAGTTTTGGTTATTGATCCTAAGGTTTTGGTTTGCAATCTTTAGCGATGCTTTGTGATGTTGCAGAAATGGCATCATTCTAGGTCTTGAATTCATACGCTTTCTTGTGTTTTTGTCTTAGCTTCCTTAGATATGTGATTATGAACCATGTCATTTTTAACTAAATCTTGCATGTTCTTTGAAACTATTATCCTAGATTCGCTAGATGCAATCACGTGTGGGGTTTACAACAGCAGATTCTCTTTCCTTAGGCAAAAATGTTGTTAGTGATGGTTTTAACAAAATAGTTATTACATCAACTTGGGAGGCCAAACCGTTTTGGCTTGGAAATTCTAGGTCGTTCAGATTTAAACGTAGTCGGTTTTGTCTAACAATGATTGGTTTCTAATGTGGTTGTAAAACGGTTTCCATAAGATTGATGATTTGAAAACTTTGTATTCATACTTATTTCTGTTAATGTTTCTTACTCATTTTTTAATGCTGCTTATTGCAAATCCTCTATCATGAAAGTTGACGCTTTTAAACTCGCAATTTGAGACAATCAAAGATGTTGTGTGTTATATAGACTTAGCTCTCGTTGTCTTGATAGAACAGACCAGGTTATTTGTAATGCTTTTCAAATTCTCACTTTCCGTAAGTAATTTAGACCACTTTATGTTCTAGTTCGATGTTTAGTGGTTTCAATTACATCTATGTCATGTTTAACCTTGGCTCTTTCATTAACTTTTTACTTTCGAAAATTGACCATGTTGCACCTTCTTTTAATGCTTGATTTTGAATTTAAGTTCAAGATTAACTTAATGTGCTTCCATTCTTAAAATCTTTTTGAAATTGGGCAAACAGTCTTTTGAGACAAATGTTTTTCTGTTTCGAGAGTTTGAATGATGTGTTCAGTTAATATACAGGCATAATTATCATGTGTCATGTATTATTTAGCATTTATTATCCTCTCCTCATTATTGAGTTTAGGTTGCTCAGTATGTTGTTGTCCTGTAGCAAGTACATTAATTTTAGCAGTCAATTGTACCTCAGCCATTGGCTCTTATATATATATGGAGTTTGATATCGTGCATAATCAGTATGTGCCATTCATTCCCTACGATCTGCTGCTTGTATCTGCTCTTTGATTCATATCACATGCTTCAGTGTCAACAATTAGCATTCCAATGCTTTACTCGTATCAACCTTTTCTTCTGTTGTCTGCATCTGTCTTTCATTTACCCAGTTGTCATACTCTCTTTTATGTAGTGCTCTTTTATCAATCGACTTCTTAACAGATTCCATGTGTTGGATCAGTGTATATCACGGCTATTCGGAATCTCATGTGAGTGTATTGGTAGAAATTTTGGTGCGTGTCATTACTGGCTTATTCATCATCCAAATAAATCCTTTGACTGATGTACAGCTAAAAACTGTGTCTCGAGTACTTTAAAGCAGCCATGGATCCTCATTTCTCGTGAAATTCTTCTATTGTTAAGTTTGTCTTTTCTAGTTGATCCAGTTTTGTTTAGGAACATTATGCTTGTAAAAGTTCAACATTTGACAAAGTGTGTAGGAAATGCTGCGTTTGTATCCACACTCGGTTCGAGTTCCCTTTTAAGTAGTTGTTTGAAAGAAGCTTGAGGACGTGAATGAATTCGTTCGAAAAGATACCATGCAAACTCTATTTTTGCTTTGTCTTGAATTTGTTTCATTTTTTGTTTCTTTCCGAATTAGAACACGAGATAAATATCTTTCGTTTCCATTTTTACCTGTTGAATTGTGAAGTGAAAATGATTTGTGGTTTTAAGTTAGATGTGTTGTGATTGAAGTTGTGGTAAATGAATACAATAAACGTTCATGGGATTTTAAATGTCTATGATTTAAACCAGAAAAGAATTGAGTCTTTCGCGGGATTTTACAAAATCAATAGAAAACCGTGAATGTTAATTGAGTGATTAAGGTGTGTTTGAGTTGAATTTTAATAAGTGTCTTTTAAGTCCTTGATTGTGATTGTGGTTCGTTGTTTGTTAAGGTTAATTAATTTGTCTTTATAAGTTAAGGCTCCGTTTTGTCCATTTTGAAGTTCACCGAATTTGGTCTTTCAGCAAATTGATTACCGTAATTGGTTAATAGAATTGAAATTTCCGGTACACTTAAATTAGTCAAACCGCTACCAAAAATTTCATCAAACTGCTAGCTTTTACTTATCAAACCGTTGGCACAGTATTGTCAAACCGCTACCTAGAATCAGTAAACTGCTGGCTTGTCTTGAACCAAACTGCTACCAAACATTTACTAAACCGCTGCCAAAAAAATTTGATAAACCGCTACCAAAAAATAAGGTAAATCGCTGGCAAATTAAATGTCAAACCGCTGTCATTAATAATTGATCAAACCGCTGTGCAATAAGTTAACAAACCGCTATCAGGGGGTAAAATGGGCAGAGTGACATTTCTTAAAGGACCTTAGAAATTTTTCTTTGTTTGTACCTGTGGCAAACCGCTATCTATAATGGCAAACCGCTGCCTCATAACAAACTCAAACCGTTGCTTATTTTTGGTTCAAACCGCCACGAGAAAAGGTTAAAAAAATAGTACAAGGTCGCTTTCTTGTTATTTGTTTTCTTGCACATGCTTAGCTAACAAATAAACAAGTCTTTATCCTAATCCAAACCGCCACCTATATCTTAGATTTTAAGAAACAACCCGCCACATTGAATCTTAATTCAAAATAAGCAAATTTAAACCCGAATAAGCTGTTCACTAATTCTAATAAGCTCAAAAGGTTTAAACTAAGTATATAATAGAAGATTAAACACAAACTACCACATTTTGCCTTGTAAATCTTCAATATTAGATCAAACCTCCACTTAAAACACTTAAATAAGCCGAATCCCTGTAAAGCTTTACAATCTACCTCATAGCTTATCTAAGAATGATTCTTGAGGACACAATAAGTTTTTATAATTAGAGCAGAAATCATATGGAAGCTTTAACAAACCAAAAAGCTCTAAGCTTTTTGAGCCGTGAGCTTATTTAACAAAATAAGCCACGTTTTTAGCTTATTACCACAAAAAAATCACTAATCTACCCGAGGCTCTTGATACCAAATGTCGGTAACCCTATAATCACTTCACTTCATACCATGGTACACGAATTAAAGAAGAAAATAGAAGGAAGATATGTAGAATTTTAGAGAGAAGTTAGAGAGAGAAACAAGAGAGAGAAATGAAAGAGAATGGTTGATTTACTTGCAAGTGAAAATTACAAATGAGACCAACACCTCTCCATACTTAGTGGAGGTATTTATAGTATTGACACCTGAGGTTACATGCTTTGGTATTCCTACGGGCCGCGTGGGCTTAGGATTACTGGGGCTTATGCCTAAATCATGGGCCCGACTTAGCTTATATAAATCTAGTCCCGCTTTACCCATTCTAGCCTATTACAACGTTAACATATTTATGTCGAGACCTATATTCCTGATAAATGACTTCCTTTGTTTGACTCAATATTTGTGGCTTAAATAAATCATGATCCATCACTGTTGTGTATGAATTCGGAGGAGACACTGAAACTTTTTCAAGAGAGTCGCTTAAAATAAATACAATTGAAAAAGATATAAAACCGGGAAATATTATACAAAGATTAATCATCTTTCGGGGGGTTTTTGTTTTCAAACGGCCCAGTCAGTGAAGATTTTATTTTTTCAAAATCCTTTCTCAAAATGACAATGTTTCAACCAATTTCATACAAAATGAAGAGTTTCCTAGGATGTTACTACACCAAGTTGTTGCACAAAATAAAAAAAAAAAAATTTTTCTAAAGAAGGTATAAAAAGCACCATTGTAACTCTTCAACGTGTTGTCAAACAAAAATGACTTTTGATATAACAATTGGTCGTCTTCTGTTCACCAAGAGATTCACAAATTAGAAAGGTATGAAATTTCTCTACGTTAACCAAGTGATGATAGATTGCAAATTTTCAAATACAATTTTTGAAAAAGAAGCAGCCTAATTTGTGCGTGACTTCAAAATCACTATTGCAAAAGAAGTGATGAATCTCTTGCCAAACACACGTCTTTGGAATTGGGAAATCGAGGTATCTTGTGAGCAGGTGTCCAGTACTGGATATTAGTCTAATTATGCCAAAATGTAATTCTGTTGTAGATACATCCAATCTCCAAACTGAGCTTGAACGTACGAAAGAACATTTTGAAAATTGTATCATTAAAAAGGAGAATGAATATGCTAAACTTTGGAATGATTGGTAAAACAGAGTGTGAAGAGGCTAATATGACAAAAATTTCATTACGCTAAAGCTTATAATGACAATGCAACAAAAGATTCGTACGGTTGCAGCTTAGTTGGGAGATCAAAGGCTAAAGAAAAGACACTCCATGTGTATCAAATACCTTGATCCTTTGATCTCAGAACTTAGGATTTGAGAATGTGAACTTTGAGTTCTAGTTTGAATTCATGCTAAAGAAAAATGCTTACACTTTAGACTTCATGCAAGAACTGTTTAATCTCTATCTATGTGACATGAACTCAAACCAAAACAATAATTGACTCTTTGTAAAACAAATTACATGACGCGATCTATGAAAATGCTAAGCTAAGAGCCCAACTATTTGATAAGGTTTCTGAACTGAAGGACACAACCAAAGGTACGAGTGTGAATACTCAGTTTAGAAAGCAATCAATCTTGGGAAAACCACCTTCTTCTTCGAGTCCAATAAACTGATATTCTGTTACTATCTTCATAGATCTAGGTTTTTCTCAATGTTGCGTGTGTACTAATGCATTGTCAAACTAGTCACTTCAACCTCGGCACCTTCCTCTCGAGAATCAACAGTTGTGAACAATGAAAGAGTGATTGATCCAGGAATCTTTAGGATTAATCCTTTTAAAGCTTCTAGGGTAGATAACTTTATGCATAACAAACATGTAAAAGAGAAGCGTTAGGACAAAACTGTTTCCACTGTTTCACAACACTCATGTCTTTCTCTAAAGGAAAGATGTAAATTCTATTCAAAAATGGTTTCTCTCCTAAAAAACGTTGAAAGCATACTAGAACCAAAGACACAGCATAGGAACAATCTAGAGTGATAGGTCCCTTTTAAAGTCTAAGAGTAGTTGCCTCTCGAATAAGTTAGAGAAAATAGAAGAAAACCATAGGAGTTTACAGTCTTCTAACTATCTAGACCATACGTCATCTGAATGTAATTAACATTTAGCTGCAATTCAAAATGAATAATATGAGGTTATTTGTTCTACATTGTAAGCATGTCTCTAATTACCGCCTAATCATTGATGAATGTGTTGACTTCTGTATGTGAATGGCATGAAATTAGAAAGAAAAACCCATGTGCTATTAATTTCAAAAAAGTGCAAATCAAAAGATAACATAAGTAAAATGTCAGAAATCAAATGGGTCGTTAAGTTCTATAGACTGATTGCTTCATCTAGCCTAGCAAACCTAGAACTATGCCTTAATGGTTACCAAAACTGTAGAATTTTTGACCTTTATGAAAAAATAACTTCATCCAGTAACACCAAAAGTGAGTCTGACACATCTGTGTGTGATAATGCAAGTGCTTCTAACCCCCCAGGAACCTACAATCAAAGGGTTTCCTAATTCTACTTCTTTTCTTGGCAGGTTTTTGAAACTCCGGAGGCAGAATTCATGTATCTATCCGCTAGATGTCATCTGAGTTCGTCTAGGAATGGTTTATGTACACTTCAGTGCATAACCCGAGCTTCAAATAAATGGGGAGTGTAAAAGGCATGCTAAGATGAACATTAGACTCTCCCTAGCTAGCCACTCGTATATCTACCTTTTAGGAATAGCAGAGGCGTATTAGTTGAGGTTGCTGGTCATGTGTACCCCGTAGACTTCGTGATTTTAGACATTAAGGAAAACAAAAAGAGGCCTTTCATCTTAGGAACCCCATTCCTGACAACGGCTAATGCCATGATTAAGTTTGATAAAGGCACCATAACTCTAAGATCTGGAAAGAGTAAGATAAGCTTCCATAGGATACCTGAATCCCTTTGTAAGGACGAGAAAGGGATTAAGAATGATATAGAGCATATAGCCCCCACTATGACTGTGAATAAGCTAGTCTTAGAATGGGAGGAAAAGATAAAACTTCACCAAGAAAAGGAGATGGAGTTCGACCAATGGAGGAGTAAAAACTTTAAGAATGAGCACCCTGCTCTTGTCAAAATAAAAGATGGAATGGATGATGAAGGAGAAGTCACGTAAGAGCGCGTGACTTCGAGTCTAGCTACAAGACTCATAAATAAAGAAAAGCGCTTTTTGGGAGGCAACCCAATATTTACTTTCTCGCATATTAGGAGTGTCTTGTGTTTTATTCTTTATTGTTTGTTTTATTATGTTTGAATGAATTTTGTAATCATGCTTTGTTTGTTTTTAACGTCGTCTTATCTACAATCAAAGGTATTTTGCAACAAAATAAGTGTAGGGGAAATATCCGGTTTTTAAGAACCAAATTCAGACATTTAAAATAATTTTTTTAGATTAATTCGCGTCAGTTTCGAGTCATATTATTGTAATGATTAATTCCAGGTTTTTATGCAGTGCTTTCTTCAGATTTAACTAATAAAATTGCGTGCAGGAAATTTCTCATTAAAAACGAAGAAGAATTTTTCACAGACGCTGGAGACAGCGTCGGGACTAACACCCGACGGCGTCGTGTCTCCAGGAATGTAAAAATTTGAATTTTTTTTAAGTATTTCTGAAAAATAAAATGTGCAATATTTAAAATTTGTAATTTTGTTGTAAACCTGCATAAACCTATGATTATATCATTACTCTCATCCTATCTTTACTGCTTTCATAGAGTCAAACCCTAAATTCTCGTTGTATTTATATCTATCCCGCCGATTTTATGCTTGGTGTAGTTGTCTTTGTCTTTGATTACATGTTATATTTGATGAGAAGAAGCTTGAAAATTCTTAGGAAGGTTCATTGGATGATTCTTGGAGGACGATTTAACCAGTTATCGCACGTTTCTTCTCCATTATTGAGCAAACTAGGGGAGTACTAGTTTCTTTTACTTGTTTTCTTTTTTCTTTATTCGTTTTTACGGGTACTTCTATAGAACATTGAGGATAATGTTCAACTTAATTGTAGGGGGAAAATAAGCCTTAGAAACTATTCTTTCATTTGCCATTTGCTTGTTCCTTAAAATGATGGGTAATATATCGAAACATAGCATAAAAAGGCAATTTTAACCAAAATTTAAATTTTTTTATGACACATACCGACGAAAACCAAGTATTAATAGCGTCTCATGGATAGGAATTTATATGACTAACACAAAAAACCCTCAGAATTCCACCCAAAAAATGTAAGGTTCGCCTTTAGATCGATAGGAATTAAGGTATCCATTATTGATACCCAAGATAGTTTATGCCTTTAGCTTGTTAAGGTTCGAATGCAGACATATGTGTCTATTCCGTCGTTACGGATGTGTACGTATGATCTTTGTCTAGAACTTGGTTTTGTGATGCATTCTGAGACCGCATAGTGAGTATTAGGATTTGCTAGATAAGAGGCACTAAGATTAATCTATTTTTTAAACCTGTAATTGTTATGATGGTCACATCGATCATATAACTATCCCACACCCTTGCCATGCACTCATTTTTAGTGCAGGATACCCCTAGTACAACCCTCTGAGCCTATCATTTTTCACGGTTCTCATAAATTTTTGGTTAAGCCAGACTATTAATGAAGAACATTGTCACCCTTAAACTAATCGTTAAACCCAAATCGCCTTAGCCTACCGTGTATGTACTCGCTTTTAGTACATTATTGTTTTAACCCAAGTTAATTATTTAGTACACGGTTGCTAAGTCCTTATCCTTGTAAATACAGTTTTGGGATGATTGAGATTCATGGTAGTATTCATCTTATGAAGAATTGGGGAAGAAGTAATTTATTACCCCCGATAGAGCTCAATAAGCTCCATGTTATTTTGATCAATCTCAAATCGGGTCATTAGTTAGATTGTAAATAATCGAGTATGTAAAAGTTCAAGTGTAGGGGTGCATCTATAAACCCCCATGATGTATTATATGTTTAAGCAATGGCAGGGCAAAAGTGAAAAAAATGTATATAAAAAAAGAAGTGAAAAAAATGTACGGGCTGCCATTTGCTTATGTTTATGTTTATCATAGAGTCAAGAAAAGAAAAAGAAAGAGATTGATGTAGAGTTGTGTAGAGTTTGTATATCTTTGTCTGAGTTCTTGGCTTAGCAACCAAACCAACGTGTGTTCATATAAATAATTAGCTAACCATTTTCACCCCAAATTCACCCAAAAAGTCACTCCCCAAATGTATCCCATCCGTTTCCATTTCCGTTAATGTTATCTTACACCTACACCCCACAACCCTTTAAAAGACCTCTTAGACAGTAATGAATAATGCTTGCGCCTAGCGGTGAAGGTTTGATCCTTTACCAAGCCTATGGTAATTTATATGCTATGACAGGTAATGAGTGTTGATTTTCCGTTTCCCCCTTATGTTATAATTTATTATACACCAGAGTGAAAGAGAGAATCCCAAACACTTATGTGAGGTGCTAGTATATACATTCCGTGCTTTTAATTACGAGGTCTAGAAGGTTGTATTGTAAAATACTTTTCAAGAGTAGGTTAAATGACCCTCATATTGCTATTGTCTAGGTAGAAAAGCCCATTTGCTTGAGGACAAGCAAATCCCAAGTGTAGGGGTATTTGATGAGGTGTCATTTTATACACTATTTCGGGGTCATTTAACCCCTTAAATCATGCAAATATGCCCAGATTATGTGCTTAATCGTTTGTTTTTAGGTTTTTAGCACTTGGATGACTTTTTGGAGGAAATACACGTGACTTGGGCTCATTTGGAGAAGAAACGGACAAGATTACGGACCTACACCAAGTCTCTTAAAGACTTATGCATACAGTGGCTAGAGACGGCGTCGCAAGCATAAAGCCACACCGTCGTGAACTATCTAGTGACGGCGTCAGGAATTTGGCGACGGCGTCAGGACGTGGCTGAATTAAAGAGGAACTAGAATCATCTACGTGGCGACGGCGTCAGGATTACAAAGCGACGCCGTCACGTCGATATCTCTATAAATATAAAGCCGTTTTTAGGGTTTTACGTGTGTAACTTTGGGATAACTTTGTATAAACCTAGGGAGACGAACCCTAGTCGTTTTAGAAGCTTTATAGGTCGTTTTTAGGGCCTCAAAACCCTATTGTACTACCTTGAATCCATGTTTTAATCAAGTAAGGTTATTTATCATTAATCATTCAATATGTCTATGTGTTGTTTGATTGATTTATCTTCTTGCTTTCTTTATAACATGCGAGGCTAAACCCTCCTTTGTATTTATCTATGATTGCATGAAACTTAGATTGTAGATCCTTTTGATGTTGCTTCTTGTTGATGAATGTGCGCGTTAGGCTTTAGAAAACCAGCTTTTGTTTGTATCACTGTTGATATGTCTAGGGAAACGCGAGTAGTGTAGAAAGTATACCATCGGTAACAGTCTTCATACTACCTTACCCATTATATGGTTTATCCCTCTTAAGTTATTTCACATGCATTTAATATACTCTTAGGGGCCTTGTAATAATCTTCATACTACCTTACTTGTGCGTTGCCTTAACGAAATATTAAATAGACGGCGGGTTCGTGTAATCCATTCATGACCTAGGAAATACTTACACAGATCATCACAAGTGTGACAAAGCAACGGATCTAGGAGAAGCAATCTGAGGAGTAGTGCATGATTAGGTAAATACATTTTCTTATCATAAAGTTATCACCAGTAGATTAGATATTAATTAGTTTAGTAATTAGTTAAACAAACCAACCTCTTAAACCATAGATTTACCTGCTTTCTGATAAATATAAAAACACAAAAATAATCTTCTCTCAACCTCTAGAATTCTGTTAGACCGTGATCAAGCCTTCCCAACCTATTCCCCTAGACAACGATAACAACCCCCGAGTCTTTCCTATACTACACTGCAACGATTAGGTACACTGCCAAGGGGATTGTAAAGCTTCATGTGAAGTCTTCGCAACCCTCACATCATAATACAAAACAAAGTTGTTATTGCTCATTGATTCCATGATTATAAGACTTCATCTCTAAAACGATCCAAGTTTGCATTGTAATCATTTGACACAACATGTCTGCTTCAAATCAACAAACTCTAGCTGACTCAGTAGCTAATGAAAGACCTCCCATGCTTGAAAAAGAGAATTATATTCCATGGGAGAGTAGGTTCAGAAGGTTTCTAGATATTAAGCTTGAAGAGGGGGAGCGAATGTGGCATTCAATTGAAAAAGGACCTTATGTGAGGCCAATGATTCCTGATCCTGATGATACTAGGAAGTAGATAATTGAACAATTGTCCAAAATAACTAAGATAAATAAGAAGCAATACATTGTTGATGTGAGAGTCATGAATTATCTTCTTCAAGCAATTCCTAATGATATCTACAATTTAGTGGATGCGTGTAAAACTGCTCAGGAAATGTGGGAATGAATTAAAAGGTTGATGTATGGTTCTGATGTTACTAATCATGTAAGACACTCATGACTCATAGATGAGTTTGACAAATTTGCAGCAAAGGAAGGAGAATCGCTAGAATCTGTGTATGAAAGATTGACAACGCTTGTGAATATTATTGATCATAATAATGTTCGTCCTATTCCAGTGTCAATCAACACCAAGTTTGTTAATTTCTTGCAACCTGAGTGGAGCAAATATGTTACCATGGTTTGTCACAACTAAACAAGAGATGCAGTTTCATATGATCAGTTATATGATTCCTTAGTGCAATTCGAACCATATATCCAGGCATCCAAAGCAAAGAGAGCTGCTAGGAATCATGATCCCTTAGCACTAAGTGCTCATTCAAATGCTTCTTCATAGTCTCATGCGAGTCCTTCATATTCAAATTCACCACAACCATACTATGTCACACATCCTTTATCAGTTGTTGATTATGAAGAAGATTATCAATGGGAGTTACAAGGGAATTCTGAAGAAGACAAGCTTACAACCGCAATGATGTTATTACCTTGAGCAATCACCCAGAAGTTCTCTACACCTACCAATAATCGTCTTCGTACTTCATCAAACACAAGAAATCAAGTTGTGCTTCAGGATGGTAGAGTTGACATACAAACTAAGAATACAAGATATGGTAGAAATGGTAACAGGAATGCAGGGAGACAAAATAGGAATCAAGCATTTAATGTATGAAATAGGAGTGATGAAAATAATCAGATTGTTTAGCGTGTTCAACGAACTAAGTCAAATCCGGGAAAGGAAAATGTTCAGTGTTATAACTGCAATGAAAAAGGCCACTATGCTCGTGATTGTCAAAAACCAAGAGTTTGTGATGCAAAGTATTTCAGAGAACAAATGTTGTTTGCCATGAAAGATGAAGCCGGAAGCAACCTCAAGGACGAAGAAAATGATTTCATGCTCAATAATTCTTATGGAGATGAAACATTAGAAGAACTAATTGCTGCAGTAATCATGATGGCACGCATTCAACCAGCTGATGACAACGCTATGACTGAGCCAAACTATGATGCAAAGGCTATCAGTGAGGTAAATGCTTCACACAAGGTTCATGAACAAGCAAATCATGTGAAACGTAAAACTATTATTCACACATCTGATGATGATTAAATTGATTCTAATATCATATTTGATTATCCTTATGTGGAAAATAATGGTGGCACATCAGAACATGATTCAAATGCTCATGACGAATATCATGCTATTCAAATTCTGGCATATAATGTTCAACGAGAAGCTGAAAATAGAAAACGATTAAACAATGAGCTTAAAAAGTAAAAAGAGTTGCTACAAAAGGAGCTTGAGACGTGTAAGGAATGGGTCAAAACATTTGAGTAAAAAACAATTCAATGTTCAAAATATAAAGAAACATGTGATGAGTTAGAACGTGAAATACGTGCCGATAAAGACACCATTGAGAGAATTTTGAAAGAAACAGATAAAATTGAAAGTGATTTTTGAAAATTGAAAATGAAAAGATAATAATTCAACATGAAACTCAGTTAGCTAAAAAGGCTTTCAAATAACGAGAAAATCGATATCTTGAAGATATTGTTGATCTCGAGGAAAAACTGAGCTCTTATGATCGAATTGTTTATAAAATGGGTCAATCAATTCAAACCATTCACATGCTTAGAAATACACCTAATAAAGTTTATGATCCTTTTCTCAAAGTTGGGTTAGGTTATAAAAATCCCGAACGTCTCAAGAAAGCCTTTGCAACACAACCAAAAATGTATCATGGTGAAATGCTTCAAAGTACTAAATTAAAAATTAATTCACTTGATTCTGAGGAAACTTTAGAGGACGCGAAAGAAAGTCGGTTAAAAATGAGAAACAAAATGGTTCAACTTGATTATGAAATATTAAATGCTCTTTATGAAACATTTGTTCCTCAAAAAGAACCTTCTGTTGAACAAATATATTTTTCATTTTCTTCTACTTCTAATGGATGTTCTGAGTCAAAAAAGCTATGTCAGAATTACAAATTCCAAAAATGCCAAAAGAGAGCAAATTGTTAAAAATGTTTGACAAAATGGATTTAGCAATTATGGAATTACGGGATTGAATTGATGACACTCTTTTAGAAGATAGAAAAAGGAGATGGATGTCTGACAGTCAAAATTCTTTAAGAGGGTTTTATAAAACTGATGTAATTCCGATGTCAGTATCTTTGTCAAAGACTTTGAAAGAACTTCAACAAAAACTCATTGAAGAAGTACAGGAAATGTTAAATATTTTTGAATCAATGGAACAGAAAGTTGAGGAAAAATCTCCAAAAGAATATATTTTTCAAAACAAAATTGATAGACTTTTGGAAGTATCCTTGACTCGAGATTGTGTGTTGATTTTTGTTGAAGAACAGAAAAATGAGTTGTTAAAAGATGAAATTGAGAAAAATTCAAGTGACTCCAAAGATATCCAAGCCAATTTACTCAAAAGAATCAAAATTCTCGAAAATAATTTTAAGCGGTCACAAGCTCAAAGTATTGATTTTGAACATAAACTACAACATCAAAAAGAGAAAATGGCTTGTGATGTCTCTTGGAAGTCAAGCTTGTCAAAGTTGAATGATGAGAACGTGTTGCTAAAAATTCAAGTTGATTCAGTTGTTCAAGAAAGAGAAAATATCAAACTTGAATATTAAAAGCTTTTTAATTCAATAAAAGCAACACGGGCTCAACATCAACAAGAAGTTAATGAGTTAATTGAAAGTATCAGTCAAAAGATGTATGCTTATGGTGATGTGCGTTCACAGAATCAAGATCTTTTGATGATAATTTCTGAGCTTTAGAATAAACTCAAAACCTTTGAAAAAGGAAAGGGCGTGAACACTAAGTTTGATAAATTTGTTACCCCATGAACACTTCTAAGTGTAATACCATTGCCTAACAACATAGCAGTTCAGGCTAAGAAAGTTTCAAAACAAGAGGACAAAACAGATAGGTCAAAACCAGTCACTTTACATCTACACCTAAACACGAGCAAAGTCAAAAACAGAGTGTGAATGTAATCACAAGAGGAATGTATAGAATCACAAAAACAGAGACACACATGCCAGTTTCTAGAACTAACATGAATGTTTCGAATTCTACAGGAGTAGAGAGTTCTAATAGTGTTAGAAGACCAAAGTTTAAGGACAATAAATCGAAGAATATAGTCTTGAAGAACACTAATGATAAGAGCTCATCTGCACATGTTCGGAAGGTGTCAAGTAGTGTTAGTATAGATTCTAATAAGCGTGAAACAATGAATTCAATTGTATGTCAATCAAACGCAAGTGTATTAAAGACCAAGACTGTAAATGCTGTTAATGACGGTTCAAATATTGTTTGTGTTTCTTGTGGTAAAGATGTGTTTATGCTTTCTCATAAAAAATGTGCTGCTCGTTATGCTTTGTCTAAAGATTCTAGGGTAAAAGGAACCTTATTCACTACCCCGTAGCAGCAAAATCTAAGAATTTAGGAGCTACCTCTGTAGTTGCGAAGTCTAAATTAAGTGTTGCTCACACCCCAACAGCAATAACTAAGGTCTCTAGTACGTTATCACTATCCCTGATTCTAGGCAAAGTAGGACACTTAGCAATTACATGGAAAACAAAATTGCAACAAGCTAAAAGTGGCAGAAATGGTTTGAATATCAATCATGTTTTAACCCAAAAGCAAAACTGCACAATCACCACCAAGTGAGTTAAAGAGTAGTACTAGTGTTTGAATTAAATCCAAAACATCGGTTACCACTCAGAAATGGGTAGCCAAACTGTCCACTCTTCTATCTGCATTTGTTTCATGTGATGCATGTGATCTAACTCGTCATTTGGATTGCTGATAGCGGGTGCTCGAAGCATATGACTGGTAATCTTCAATTGCTAAGAAATTTCATTGAGAAATTCACGGGAACAGTTCGCTTTGGTAATGATCATTTTGCTGCAATCACTGGATATGGAGATTATGTTTAAGGCAATCTCACGATATGTCATGTATAATACGTTGAGGGCCTAAGACACAATCTATTTTCGGTTGGACAATTTTTTGATGGAGATTTAGAATAGCCTTTCGTTCAAACACTTGTTATGTTTAGAATTTAGAGGGTGATGATTTGTTTATCGGTTCTCGTGATTCAAATCTCTACATTATCTCTATTTCTAAGTTGGCGGCTTCTTCTCCTGTATGCTTAATGTCCAAAGCCACATCAATAAAATCATGATTATGGCATCGAAGGCTTTCTCATTTGAATTTTGGTACCATTAATCAACTCACATTAAACGATCTAGTTGATGGGTTTCCGAAATTGAAGTATACTAAAGATCACTTATGTTTAGCCTTTCAACTTTGAGCAAATACGAGCAGACATCCACAACTTAGACATACGATGGATACATAGGAAAATATCTTCATTCTTTAGCGATTCAATATCATCCCCCAAAGCATGAATAAGACGGTTTCTATAATTCCAAATGGCCCATAAAATGATTTGGAACACCCCATTTAAGACTTTCACCAGATGAGGACTATCATGAAACTTGATGTTTCCTTTCGTAATATCACTAATGGAGAATGAAGGAAAAGAGATTGGTGGTGGAAGATTCCACCAGCTCCAAACCTTTCTCCAAACCATCCTCACACATTGACAATTAACCAGAACATGATCCAAATCTTCAATATCCAAATCACAAAACGGGCATCTAAGTAAAGGAAGAGTAATCCCACGAGCAGCAAGGTTAGAACGCGTTACAAGTCTATCAATAGAAGCCTTCCAAACCATGACATTTACTTTTCTAGGGATCCAAGAGATCCACTTATGATGAGAGCCTAAACTGTAAACACCAAGAAACGAGGATTCAATAACCTTAGACAAGACTTTGACTTTGAAAGAGCCAGAAGCGTCATATGTCCAACGCTATTTGTCACGGCCATTAGAAGAGACATTTACTGAATTTAGCGACAGTTGCAAAGAGTTCATATCATCAATGGTACGTCCCCGAGAGGGGATACGCCAAGCCCAAGATCCAACCCAAGTATCATTGAGCAACTGGCCTCTGTCCCTCACCATGCAGTCTTTGTGAGCTTTAAGAGCATAGAGTCTAGGAAACTTGTCTTTTAACCTTGACCTTCTCCTGTATGCTTAATGTCCAAAGCCACATCAATAAAATCATGATTATGGCATCGAAGGCTTTCTCATTTGAATTTTGGTACCATTAATCAACTCACATTAAACGATCTAGTTGATGGGTTTCCGAAATTGAAGTATACTAAAGATCACTTATGTTCAGTCTGTGAGCAAGGAAAAAGCAAGAAAGCTTTACTTCTACCAAAACTGGTTCCAAGCACAGAATCCAAACTAAAATTACTTCATATGGATATGTGTGGGCCAATGAGGGTAGAAAGTAGTAATGGCAAGAAATATATTCTAGTCACCGTCGATGATTATTCTCGGTACACCTGGCTATATTTTCTTCGCACCAAAGATGAGGCTCCAGATATGATCATCAATTTCATTAATCAAGTTCAACGGACTCTAAAGGCTCAAATTCTGAAGATCCGAACTGATGAAATTATGGTCATTTTATGCAAAGTTAGGCATTGTTCATAATACTTTAATTGCTCGAACGCCTCAACAAAATGGTGTTGTTGAATGTAGAAATCGTAAACTCATCGAGGCTGAACACACAATGCTCATCTTTTCTAAAACTCTAGAATTTCTTTGGGCTGAAGCTATTGCTACTGCTTGCTTTACTCAGAATTGCCCTATTGTCCACGCACGGAACAACAAGACTCCTTATGAGCTGATTCGAGTAAGAAATCCTAATGTTCAATAACTTTATGGGTTCGGATCTCTGTGTTATCCAATAAATGATCGGGATGATCTTGGTTAAATGAAATCAAAGGCTAACATTGGTATCTTTATTGGCTATTCTAAGTCATCACGTGGTTTTCATATCTATAACAACCAAACCAAAAAGACAATGGAAACGATACATGTCAAATTTGATGAACTCACAGCAATGGCTTTTGAATGCAACAATTTAGAATCCGATCTTAACTGCTTGAATTTTCAAGATTCATCAGAAGATTCACAATCAGTACCTTCAAAAACAGACTTGGATAATTTGTTTGGTCCTTTGTATGAAGAATACTATGCGACGAGTATTCTCGAAGTGTCCAATAATTATGTTGCAAATACTCTTGATAACGAAGACACTCCTTCATCATCGTCAATTATCGTTGAAGAGGATGAAGCTCCTTAAATAGTATCCTCATCAAAAGAACCAGTTGCCACTGAATCAAACACTCCAGTCTCGAATGAAAATGTCGATGAATTAATTCAAGAAAAAGTTACAGAACTTGATGGAAACGCTTTTCACAATCCACTTCACACTCCTATGTTTGAAGAATCCGAGTTATCTTTAACATTTCAGGATCCGTCAAATATGCACGAGTTTTACCAAATACATCGCTCTACTGATAAGTGGACTAAGAATCATCTAATTAAACAAGTGATTGGTGACCCCTCAAAACCTGTAATGACAAAACGTCAACTTCACACTGATGCTGAAGTGTGTATGTACGCACTGACTGTGAGTAATACTGTACCAAAAAATATCAAGTAAGTTATGCTTGATCACAGTTGGATTGAATCCATGAAAGATGAATGGAACTAGTTCAAACGCCTTGATGTTTGGGAACTTGTCGAATGTCCTATTGGTAGAAACATAATCGCAGTTAAATGGATTTGGAAAAACAAGACCGATGCTGAAAACACGGTTATTCGAAACAAGTCTTGTTTAGTTACCAAAGGATATGGTCAAGGGGATGGTATTAATTTTGAGGAATCTTTTGAACCTTTTGCAAGACTCGAAGTTGTTAGAATCTTTATGGTATATGCGGCTCACAAGAATTTTCCTATTTACCAAATGGATGTCAAAACGGAATTTCTGAATGGTCCATTTAAAGAGGAAGTTTTTGTACGTCGGCCTGATGGTTTTGTAGATCCAGACTTTCCTAACCACGTATATCATCTTAAGAAAGCTCCGTATGGTCTCAAACAAGCACCGAGAGCCTGGTATGACAAGCTTTCCTCATTTCTAATCAAAAACCATTTCACAAAAGGTATTGTCGATCCGACATTGCTTACAAGAAGACACGGGGATGACATTTTACTTGTTCAAATCTATGTCGATGACATAGTTTTTGGGTCAACAAATCAAGTCTTTTCAAATAGATTTGCAAAACTAATGAAAGATAACTTTGAAATGTCAATGATGGGTGAAATGAAGTTCTTTCTCGGACTTCAGGTTCATCAATCACCCCGAGGAATCTTCATATGTCAATCATAATATACAATGGATCTTCTTAAGAAACATGGGATGGAAAAATGTGATTCAATTAGTACGCCAAAGGCTACAGTCAAACTAGATGCAGATTTGCAGGGTACCCAAATTGATCAAACTAAATATCGTAGTATGATTGGGGGACTTCTGTTTTTCACTACTAGTCGACCAGACATTGCCTTTGTGACATTTGTATGGGCACGTTATCAGGCACGCCCAACCAAAAAACACCTCAAAGAGGTCAAACGGATCTTTCGATACCTAAGACAAACTATTAACATGGGTCTATGGTACTCGAAGGACTCCGGGTTTGAACTAATTGCATATTTAGATGCATACCATGTAGGGTGTAATGATGATTGCAAAAGCACATCTGGAGGCATACAATTTTTGGGAGATAAGCTAGTCAATTGGTCATCTAAGAAGCAAGATTGTACAGCAATGTCAACTGCAAAAGCTGAGTACGTATCTTTATCTGCATGCTATGCACAAGTCATTGGATGCGGACGCAACTGCTAGATTATAGATTTCAGTACAAGAAGATTCCAATGTAATGTGACTCAAAGAGTGCAATTTCCATATCTTGCAATCCGGTACAACATTCACGTACAAAACACATTAACATCCGCTATCATTTTATCAAGGAGCATGTTGAAAAAGGTACCATTGAACTTTACTTTGTCAGGACGGAATATCAACTTGCTGATCTTTTTACAAAACCCTTCCTAGAGAAAGGTTTGAGTATTTAGTTCACATGATTGGTATGAGATGTATGACTCCAACTGAGTTGGATCGTCTGGCAAAGTTATCTTCTTCAATGAAAGATCGTACATCAAAAACTTTTTGTAAATAAATTCAAAAACAAAATTAAAAAAAATAAAAAAACCAAAATATTTTCTTTCTTTTTCAAAAAATGAAAACCAAATAAAAATTTGAAAAACAAAAACATTAAAAAAATTAACTTAAAGATGCAAACACATATATCTCTGTTTTTAATCAGTTTCATGATATTGTATTTCTCAAAAGTGGTTCTTTCAATGCAAAATCAATGTATCATGAACTAAGGGGGAGTAAATCATTCATAAAATGATTCTTCACTGCTAAAATATGTGGTTTGTAATCATAATCCATTCACAAAATGAGGATTCTTTAAGAAACATCTTTCAAAAATCATCAATTTTGGAAAATTCAAGTGTGAAAAAATAGCAATAATTAACAAACTCTTGAATAAGTTCTTTAATTGGACATTTATTCAAGGGGGAGTTATGAAATTTTTGATTTTCAAAATCTTCTCAGGTGTGTTCAAAACTGCAAAATTAACTATCTCTCACTAAGTTCTTTAATTACATATCTTATTGAGGGGGAGTTATAAAAAATTTCAATCACTTCATCATTAGAAAATCAAAATGTGTTCTCAAAAGCAAAAATAACTTCTTTTTGAACAAAACCTTTATCAAAAGGAAAGAAATTTCAAATGAATATTTGTTCGAGGGGGATTTATAAAAAAATTTGGTAAGAAACAGGAACTTAACTGCAAAATAATTCAAAAGGTTTTTTTTAAGAAAATAGGTCTAACTCCAAGGGGGAGTTATGATTTTTTTTTGGGATATTAAAGTCTACGAAAGTAAGTAGACGGACTGAAAGTGTTAAAATGCAAAAAGATAGTTTCGTATGGGTTATTAATGTTTACGAAAGAAAGTAGAGGGGTTGAAAATGTCAAAATACAAAAGATAGTTTTGTATGGGCTAATAATGTTTACGAAAGTAAGAGGGACTGAAAATGTCAAAATTGTAAAGTTATTTTTGGAAGTATAAAAGGAACATGTTTCATACGTAACCTATTACTTTCGTACACATACAGTAACTGGTTTCGTAAATCCTTTGCAAATTTTGAGCTTTCGTAACTTAAAAAACAACGATCCAAATCGTTCTTTCCGTTCTCAGTGATAATCAAACATAAGAAACATGATATATTTTAATTTCTTTTGTGATTAACTGTTTTAATTGATTGATAACATAGGTTTTGTATAGATCTAGGGTTTCGTAGAATTGAAAGTGTTTGAAATGATAAATTGACTGAGGCAAAACATAGTTAAGTATCTTAGAACATGATTGGTATGAATTGATCACTAATAACATCATTTGTGGACTACAAATCAAGAGGTTTCGTAACCATGATAGTTTCGTAAACTTGATATTTTGTTTTCAGACATAAAACTGGACTTGAATTGTGAATAAAATGATAAGAATAATATGAAAATCAAGACAAGTATTTTAGATTCTCATTTTCATTGATAATTATGTTTTACGAAAGTGATGGTTTCAGGTTTCGGTTTCGTAAGGGTTTATTAATGTTGGTCCTAATAATTGTGAAAAACATGAATACTTTAAGAAATGAAGAACAAGTTTTACACAATACCAATTAGACAACTAATAACACAATTTGTACTTTTTTAATGTTTATAAATCTTATTAGAAATGAATTAAAGATTTACAAGGGATAGTTACGGAACACTATCCCGGTTGAAGAGAGAGAGAGAGAGAGAGAGAGAGAGAGAGAGGCTAGGGTTGTAAGCAGTTTGGTTGACGATGATGGATCTTCGATCGCGATCGTGAGCCGTAAGCGACTCGAGAGAGTTCTTGTATTCTATTGGTATTGGGGGGGGAAGTGATGGAGTACGATTTTGCAGTAGGACAGGAATGAAAGAATGAGGTGCGCCCGGATAGCGTATCGGTTTGGTGTGAGGGTAGTGGTAGCAATCGGTAAGCTTTGAGGGAAATGTTGAGTAAGACAGTAGTGATTATGTAGGTAGAGCAGGAGGGAGGGAACTGATTGGTTAGTAGGACGAATGTACGTGTGAATGATGGGGAGTGACTTTCACGGATGGAGGGGGAAGGGGGGGGGGGGGGGTGGGGGCTAGGATTAGAAGTCCTGGACTGAGGATGATGCAGAGAACGCGATTGTGATTGATTGATAAGTCTTCGAGGGACGGACATCGAGGATGGGAGACTCGGGGATGTGGACATGGTTAGAGGGGTAATTTTTCAGGAATGCGTGAGCGATCCGTCGAAGAGGTTGAATTAGGAGATGACTTGTCGCGGGGTGGCCGCAGTCCGGTGTTTGAAGGGTCCATTCGAGGGAAGTTTTGAGGGGAACGGGTTTCGGGAACCCACCCCCCCCCCCCACCCCCCCCCCCCCCCCCCCCCCCCCCCCCCCCCCCCCCCCTCCCCCCCCCCCCCCCCCCCCCCCCCCCCCCCCCCCCCCCCCCCCTAAAGTGGGCGGCGAAGGGGCAGGGTTACGCCTCCGCTAGAATTGAGCCGAGTCGAGGTTTTTAAGAAGTCGAGCGACGGATGAGTTGGTGGGAGATTGAAAGGAGCGTGTGGTAGTTTGAGTAGAGTGGAGCTTCAGGTGATTGCCGGTTTGAGAGGTGTTGCTTTGAATCCGCGGAGAAGGAATGGGGGATGTGGACACGGTCCGGGGTTGAGGTAACGCGGGTACGATTGAATTTGTATGAGGATTTGAGTGCGATGAGAGAGTCAGAGAATTGGAAGATGAGAGTAGGTGTCTGAAGGTATGTGGGACCTATCTACCTCATCAGTTGTTTAGAATTTTTTAGGTAAGTGCGTTCAGTGAACGAGGGTGGTACGACTACTGCAGGAGGAAGGATGTTAGGACGTTAAAAGATGATTCTAGCGGTAGAGATGGGGGTACGGAGGAATATGATATGAGTTAGGGGAGCCGGTTGATCGAACTTGGTATGTCTGGTGAGGGTGTCGGGAGATATGTAGGAGAACGAGACTATGAGATTGAAGGGTGCGATGATGACGGCCGTTCAGCGAAAGCAAGGTCATAATTAGCGATGCTATGTTTCGTAGATATAGTTGATGTCGAAGTGGAACCATTGGGTGAAGTTCGAGGACTGGAAAGGGTAGGCGTGGTACTGTAGTATGGAGAGGCTGAGAAGGTCTGTTGTGACTGGGCTGGAGGTGAGAGTTGGATCTGAGTTGGTTAGACTACTAGATCGGGCGCGGGAGCCGAGAGGGTGTAAATTGGGTACAAGAGTTGAGGGAGTGAGTAGTTTAAGCGATTATGACGATGTGAGCTGTAATGTTACGGTTCGTGAGGGGGCGGTCCGTGTTGGTGTATCGGTTTGGTGAAGGAGAGCGAATCTGTTTTGGCGCGAGTTCCGAGACGGAAGAGCATGGAGTTGTTGATTCGAGTTGATCGATATCCCGGGCTGTGAGATGAATGAGAGATGGGGGGGCGGGAGCGGCCTGGAGTGGATGATAGCAGCGGTGACATGAAATAGAATGAAGTGATAATATGAGAATAAGGGAGATTCTTTGGTGATTTGGTGGGAGACTTTTTGGAAATGAGATGGATGTGTAGGACCCTCTCCGTGCGCTATTGATGATGGTTCGGATGTGGGTGGGTTGAGCGAGTTGGGTTTTGTATGGGAGCCTGGAGATTCGCTCTTGTGGATGAGATACCATAGTGGCGTGCGCTGGTTGTGGGTTAGCATCGCGTGTGACTTGATGTCGAACGACGGATGTTTCGAGGGGTGAGTGGTCGGAGCGGGATGTGGCGGAGGGCTTTTCGATGGAGGTGGGGGATTTAAGTGGCCGTGGGAGTCAAGATCTGTTGAGATTGATGGTGGGTCTGCGTGTTCGGTGGTGAGGATCGTACTGGAGTTAGGGTCTTAGAGTGGCAGCGATGGCTAATGAGTGATTAGTCCGTAAGGGATTAAAAGCGAGAGAGATGTGCGTGAATGAGGGGATCGCGGTCAATTGTATCGCAGGAGGATCGGTGCCGAGACTGAGTAAAGAGGGGATGGTGAAGGGACAGAGGACCCTATACGCATGAGAGAATTGTGAGAATTTGGAGGGATTAAGTGTATTTCTCCTCGAGAAGGGAGAGATATACATATTGATGACGATGAGAGTGGAGGGATGCCTAGGGGGAGGGGAGCCGAGACATTTGAGGGACGGTAGGATATCTCAACGATGATGTTGGAGAGAGTTGAGAGGGTTGATGCGGAGGGTCGAGGTTTTCGTGGGAGGGTTTGGTTGGGGGGGTGGGAATGAATGAGGGATATTTGAATGGGTGAGAATTCAGGGATTAGAGGTGTGGGGATGGACGACGGATCGGAGGTCTCATGAAGAAAGACTGAGACGTTGGTCAAGGAGAGGGAGTTGATCGAACGATTGAGTTGTTAGAAGAGCTGAGAATGAGGAAAGGGAGAGCGGGCGGCTGCGGGCGTGTGGGGGTTATACGTTTGGAGAGATTGAGGGCCTTAGAGTGGTGGAGTGCGAGATACGAGAAGAGAATTGAGAACTGGGCTCGGTTGAATGGTGAAAGGGAGATGGTAGAAGTCTCTTGTCGGGGGAAACGTGAGGAGGACGTCGAGTGAGGGACTGGTACTCATGTAGTGCATGATGAGGATAGAAAGAGGTTGAGGGAGAGGCGAGAGTTTTTCGGCGAATGCAAGAAGAGTATGCGACGGGGGCGTTATTGGAGCGGGGGGGGATGTGAAAGGAGAACGGAGTGGTACGACGGGTGGTGTGTGGGAGGAGGGTGTTATCGCGGGAGGAGATGATGGGAGCTATCTTTCTTGCTTTGAGACCCGGAGCTGGGCTTCAGTGAGTTAGTGAGTGACGTCCGTGTGTGAGTTGTCTACACTGTGTCATTGTCTGGTTTGGATGATGCGAGATTTTCTCTGAGAGAGAGTAGAATTGACAATTGTTACTTGGGGATCGCCCGTGGAGAGTGCGGTGGAGTGGAGATGATTGAATGAGAGTAAAAGTTGGAGTGAGATTCGTGTGTTTGAGAAGGCCGGGTTGGTGGCCGGGTCGGAGTTGGGGAGTATTGCTTAGTGGGTATGGGGGTGGTGATGATGGAGATGAGTAGTTCAGGGAACGGAACGGATTTTTTCGTGGAGACCTTGACTTCTTGGCGAGAGTTCCTCGATTGGACTGCGTGTTATATGGTAGAGACTTTTTTGGAAGGTGTACATTGTTGCTTCTTAAAGGAACGGGGGTGGGGCGGTCGATTTCGAGGGTTGGGGTGGGGGGGGGACGTAGTGAGGGAGGATGTGAGAGAGAATAATTTATGGGGGTTGTAGGAGTGAAAGTGGGAGTTGATAGTGTTGGTTTAGGGTCGATTTATATGGTAGATTGACAGTGGGGGAGGTGAATCTTGGGTTGCGCGATGTGTGAGAGAGTATTTCTCTTGTTAGTCGTTGAGTATGTTTCAGGCTGTAGTGGCTTCTAGACAGGCGTAAGGAGGTGGATGTTTGAGCGGTTGATTGTTATACGGGGTGAGTTGGTGGATTGTGGGAGGGAGTCGGGATTTCGACGAGAGGTGGACCTTGCGATGTTGCTTGGCTAAGAGATCCAGTGACTACCTGTGTGGAGAGTTATGCAGAGCCGGTTGAGCTGTTTGTGCCATGGTGCGTCGGTGCGAGAGATTTGCGTCGGGGCCCTCGGTCCATTCGAGTCCGAGATGGACAGAGAAGAGACGTGATGTGAGTATGTAATGAGAAACGACATGGAGAGAGAGAAAACGGGTATTTCTTTCGTCTACGAGATTAGGGTTTAGAGGATGTGATCGGGGTTCACCATCTGTGGAGTTAGCTATGAATGCGAGCCCGGGGGGGGGGGGGGGGGGGGGGGGGCCGCCAGGGCGTCGTAATCTTGTTTTTGTTCAGGCTCTTTAAGGATGGAGTAGAGACCGGTCAATGTGTTGGATGTATGAGAGTTATGTCTTCTGGCAGATTGGTTGACTCTTTTTGATGTTGTGGATCTATAGAGAGGAGGGTGGGTTAACTATGACCAGGTGACGGATTTGACAAGTGTTGTTTCTGTGAGGGGAGTTCTGTGTACGAACCTGGAAAGCCGTTCGACGTCGTGGATGGGGCTAGGATGTGAGATTTACCGAAGGAAGATTGAGTAAGGGTAGTAGATTGTTACTTCGAAGATGGAAGAGTAGAGGAGAGCAACGAGTGAGTTAAGGTTGAGCGAAATTTATGGAACGTTTGCGGTTTTAAGGGTTGACTTGAGGAGGGAGTGTAGAATAGAATCGTAGGATGTGAAATTTTTTTGGAGGAACGAAGGGACGGAATGAAGATGAGTTGTTAGGTTATAGAGGGAGATGTACCCGGGAGCTGATCGTGAAGGTGAGCTTAAGCATATGATGTGAAGGATCGTGGTGCATCTGGGGGGGGGTGGAGTATAGAGACTGGAGGACCAGGGGCTTTCGATCAGTCGTGAGGATCAGAGTGAGGAAAGGATCTTTCGAAAGAGATTGAGTTGTGATGTTTTGCGTAGATGGGAATTGATCGAATTGGAGATTTATGGACGAAGATAAGTTTTAGTGTGAGATGAGTGGAGGTGTATGTGCGAGAGAAATTGGCTTTTCTGGATGAAGGGAGATCGAACTACTGACGCGGACTGGCGAGTGGATGTGTAGACCGGGAGGGGGGTGGATGGAGAGTGATAATTATTGTCGGCGATAGCTGTAAACTGGAATCTTGGTCCTGGAAATTTGTTTGCCGATGTACAGGAGCGCTGGTTGTAGAGACTAAGACTGGAGGATTGACCGATGGAGATCGAGGGTGGATTGAGGATGATGGGGTCGGAGGAGCGTTAGATGTTGACGATAGGAGTTTCTGTAGGTACGCGGGGTTCAGGCAGAGGAAGGAGTTAGTCGATAGATTGGACCCGAAGCGAGAGAGAGCCCGTGTGGTGTATGAGAGTGAGGGGCCTTGGATGGGAACATATGTAAGTCGGGGGAGGCTAGTGAGTGAGAGATGTTGTTAGGGAATGTGGGAAGTACCCTCAGTATGGAGAAGAAGTGAGAGGAAGAGACGGTGGACGTTTAAGGGAGGTGCGGGGGCAGTGATGAACGAGGACCAGCTTCGAGATGGAGACGGACGTGAATATGGGGATGAAGAGTTTGCATCCTTGGGAGGTTGTATTGGGGGGGGCTGTATCGAGGAGGAGTAAGAATGCGCAGGGTTCGACCCAGGTTAGTCATTGAGAGTTTGCTGTTTAGCAGATGCCGAGGGGGCGGACGTTTGTGATACAATAGTGTTGACTGCGGGGAGCGGACTGAGGGCGATCTGAGGGAGGGTGAAGTCTAGAGCAGTGAGGGGACTGTGGGTCCATAGGGAAGGGGGGGGGTGACCTGGGAGTTGGGTACGATGTTGAAGAGAGAGTGTTATGGGCCGTTATTTATGTTCCGTCGTCAATTGACTCGGAAGGGAATAGGAAAGAGGTGGATGGGGAGAGAACTGATGGTTTCCGATCCGGGACTACGCGTGGTAGTTGGACACAGTGAGATGGTTGGACTTGGGTGAAAGCTGAGAGCCTGTGCTGTTGTGTTTTGAGGGACCGACGGTCCGTAGGGGAGGTGAATGGAGTTTCTAGGAAGTGTGAGGGAGCTGTGAGGAAAGTGGAAGTTGTGATCCTTAATGTGACGAAGAGTTTTGGAGAGAAGAGATGAGCCGGGCAGAGAGCTTTGTAGGATCGTGGGAATTCTTACTAGCTTATGATGTGAGGAGGGCTTGAGATCGTGTTGGAGAGCAGATGAGATGGAAATGGAGCGTCGAAGAACAGGTTTGGACTATAGACGGCACTTGACGTGACTAGTTGAGTCAGAGGGGCTAGTAGGGAAGTATGAATTGAGCAGATGGGACTTATGTGTGATGGATAAGGAGTAGGTAGATGGACGGGATGGTGTCTAGTGTAGCAGAGGAAGAGAGTAGCCTGGATGACTTTAGGGTATGTGTTAGGATCGATTTGAGGCCGAATTATTTAGCGATAGCGACTAGTTATGGGTCCGGGTTTAGGAGGATGTGAAGGTGATACTGAGTGGTGGTATGCCGAGACTGAGTATGTCGTCGATTGAACTTCTGGGTTGGATGAGGGATTGGGGAAGAGGGTGCAGCGGGACTAAGGTGGGTTTTGTCGCGTGTTGGAGAAGGGTATGAGTGATTCTGGCGGAGGTGGAATGCGATTCGGAGTAAGAGTTGTGAGCAGTACTACTAATTGGAATCTTTTTGAGGAGTGAGAACTGTAGTGTGGGACGAGAGGGAGTGATTGGTGAGAAGGGTGTTGCGGAGATTGAGGGAAGGTTGTGATTTTGCGTTAGGGACGGGTGAAAGAGGAGAATATACGATTGATGGGGGGGCAGGTGTTGATCATGGGTGTGGATTGGCGGTGGGGAATTGAGAGCAGTACGTGAAGCCGTAGGGGGTGAATGGACGACCTAGGTGGTGTCGAACGAAGGTGGAGTATGCTTGTCTGTCGGGTTGAATAATGTCGATCGAGAATTTTGAAGAGGTAGGGGATGCTGAATGTTGAGGTAGAGGTGCCTAGCGGCTGAATGAAATGTCGGAGGAAGGATGGGTGGAGAGAAATGTCCATTGAAGAGGAGGAGAGGGGACGCATTTGGATAGGGACAGGGAGAGAATAGGGGGATCGAGGGTGAATGGTTGGTTGGTGAGAGGTGTTGTTGATGCAGGAGTGGATGAGAATGGGACCGAGATGTGCGAGACGTCCACTAAACGGGAATGTTGGACGATGGGGAGTCGAGGCGGCCTGTGGGAGGGTTGGGATGCGAGGGACGTGAGTGAGCGGAGCGGGGAGTGATGCGAGGGCGGAGAGAGATTATAGAGATGCACTGGTTCGAGATAGATGAAGGGTAGGGAGATTGGGAGGATCGGGAGATGAGGAGGTAGTGAAGTATTGTAGACATTTGGTAGTGACCGAATTGGGTGGGGACGTTAGAGTGACGATATTCCGCTAGGTTGCAGCTGGTATTCAGGTGGAGGGTAAAGTCGATGGATGCTCGATTCGAAAGATCTGGAATGGTTGTAGGGAGTTAAGGAGTTGAGTGGATACTTGTTCAGAGACTAGAGTTTGGATGTGTATGTTCGGGCAGTATGAGGATGGTGTAATAGGGCAAACTCAAATGGAGGTGGGGTAGGCAGTAGTAGGAGTATTGTATGTTTTGCTGTCCCGCGATGGATGTGACTTTCGGCATTCATTTTCAGTCTGAGAGATGGATGTGAACTATCTCGATCCTTTCGGACTGAGAGTGTTGGGAGTGTGTACTGGAGTTGAGAATTAGATAAACGTTTAGATTCTGATATTTGGAGTCGAGACAGAGAGAGGGAGTCTTGAGAATGTGTCTTGGTTATTTTAGATCGTTGAGTCTGCCGAGAAGATTATGAACGATGTAGGTTAAAGACACGTACCTTGAATGAATGATAGTTTGGACGAAACGAGTACTTATTCCGGGTCGAGGAGGGGTTCGGAGATTGGTTCTTGGAAGGAATGCTGTCGGGGGATACTCGTGCTTAGATGGTAGATTGATAGAGTTTGGAGATTTATGTTGGCTTTATAGCAGATGTAGGATCACTTCAATTTAGCTCATGAGAATGTGATAGGTTTTCTTGGGATGAATTTAGTCCCCGTTTTCGTATTTCGTGATATGATCGTGAAGAGACGTTGTTTGGGAAACTTTTCTCATTTTGTAGAGAGTGTGGGAAAACGACGAGATCGACGGCGTCATGAAGCTGCTGGTTATGGAGGGGACCTCGAAGTCCGCTTGTGTCTGTTGGGGAAGAGATCAGAGTGTTTTGGGGTAAATTGATGTCGTGCGATGGTTGACCAGAAAACACGAGATGGGTTGTCTGTCGAAGATGGTGTGGAGGGAGAACTTATATGGATGATGGTGACTGTTCTAAGCTGATTGAAGGATAAATGGTAAGACGGTGTTTTTTGAGGAGTGATCATTCGTATGGCTTGATTGGGCTGAATTGTGGCCGGTTGGTGCAGATGGATGAGGCTAAGGAATGAGGTACGACCAAAGAGAGTATATTATATTCTGTGGTATTGAAAACGCGGTAGTGTTAAGGGGCGGCGACTTGATTGGATCACGGGTGGTTTGAGTTGCGTACTGATGATGAGATGTGTCCTCGTATCGAGCCATGTGTGAGATAGTGGTCTTATAATGTTTTTTTCTGTACGTAGAGAGGGAGGTAGGAGTACTTGTGCGAGGGTATCTGATGGGACTGCCATTTGCGTCGTATCTGATGAAGAACCTGAGAGTGTGTTTAGTTTTAAGTCGATGGGGAATGACGAATGATTTGAAGGAGTCAGTTGGGGGAACTATCCTTGTGATGCGGAATCCTAGGAGTTGTTGGTTCGTTGTAACCTCGATATTGTAGGGAGAGAAGAAATGGAAAGTGGGATACTCGGGAATCCATAAACTAGTTTCTTGGGGGTCATGTGGATTTTGTGGAAGCGGATGACCAATTTTGATTTGAGCCAATAATAGAAGTTAGATGGGAAAGATCGGATTGGGAGGAAGACTGTTTGCGTGGCAGGGATGATGGAGATTGATCTGAGAAAATTTTGTATTGAAAGGGAGAATTGTGTTATTTTGAGCAGTGGAAGAGAAAGATGATCTGTGTTGATGAAGGGAGAGGTGGAGTCGGAGACATTAGAGAGTCGATTGATTGGGAGAAGAGAAGTCGAGACAAGAGCAGGAGAGGTGAGGTGAGTTTGGGAGCATTCTTTGGTTTGTTGTTCTGGTGGTCTATTTGGTGCGGATCAGGGTAATCTTGGTGTAGGAATATAGCGACCGTTGTCGAGTCGTGAGGGGTATCTACTTGATTGGAGCTACTTTTGTTGATAACGTTGGAGGCATGATCTAGGTTATGAGGAGATTCTCCAGGTTGGTGGAGTCAGTGGTGGCAGAGTATGTGGTTCTTGCGAAATCTGAGGTTGTTCTGTTGGTGCGGAGTTCGGCACTTGGTGCTATGGGTGATAGCGCCGGACGGGGGGAGGGTGGATTGGAGATTGTATACTGCAGATTTTGATGACAAGGAGTAGAGAGTTTGAGAGAGAGTTTTGAGATGTAGGTATCGAGGAGAGATGAGGACCGAATGGAGAGAGATGTGTGGGTATAGGATCTGAGAGAGAACGATAGTTGAGTAGGACGGGACTGAACAGAGGAGAGATTCTGAGAGGGGATTGCTTTGAGTCCGGTGAACGATGTATTTTGTGGATGGGTCGTGGAGATGTGTGGGGAGGAGAGATCGTATGATCGGGGGTGGTAGTGGAAAGTTGATTCGGTGTAGACTGCCTTTGATGGAGGTTGAATGGATGTTCCTGTGATATTTTGTGAGGAGAGAGATGTTGAGGACTTGAAGAACCGACTAAGACAGTGTCTGTAGTTGTTATGATTATAGTAACGAGTGAGTTGATTGTCAAGGTCGACCGGAAGCTCTGTTTGACGTTTATGATGCCGATTTTAAATCAGAGGGAGACGGATGTTTTATGGTCGTTGTATTTCAATTGTGTTGTGTGGTTAGATAGCCGCCAGAAGATCCCCTTTGTTGGGTACTCTTTCATCGGAAGAGGAGGACTGGAAAGCGAGAGGTTGTAATGATCTCGAGCCGGTGAGTGAAGAGATGACTGATAGTTGATTGATGTATTTGAGCTTCAATTGAGTGGAGTTCTACTGACGAGGTTGGGAGGAATGAGATCTAAATCGATCGATGAACGTGAGTTGATGTGAGACTGAGAAGGCAGTGCTTGATGAGACGGAGATGAGGGAGAGAGAGAGAGAGAGAAATAAACTCTCATGAATCAAAGCTAAGCTTATAGTTCAACTATAATACATTTGTATTATTTTGTATTTGTTTAGAATTGATGTCTATCTCCTATTACAAACTCTTCTTATATGTGAGATAAAAGTACAAGGTATCGTGTGATGGTTGTTGAGATGTGTCATGCATGTCTCCTTTTTGGGAAAAGCAACAACCATACTTTATTTATTGTAAGGCACTTGTTTCCACCTTTATGGAAACTCTTGTCCTTGCTTGGTCCCTACTTTTGTTTCTTTCAGGGAGATTGACATTTAGAGTCTTTGAGATATTTCTCAAATCTCAAAGACTCTTTGAGGCTCATGTACTTTACTCACTCACACCGTATAAGTGAGGTAAAGTGTTTCTTCTATTGGTCTTCGACGTCCTTGAGGCTTGTCATTCTTGATTGAGATTTTTACAACACTCACTGATTTCTTTATCAGTGAGGCTATTTTATGTTCAAATATTCTCAGGGATAATTGGGACAAATTTTGGCCCAATAATTAAAAGGTTTCGTAAATCTTATTGGGCCAGACACAAATGGTTTCATAAAATGTATTGGGCCAAAATTGATAGGTTTCGTAAAAAACATATTAGGCTAATAAATGGGTTTCATAAGACAAAATTGGGCTTTTCTGTTTTGGGTTTCTGAAATAACTCTAATGGGCTAAAATTTTTACAAATACTCAAGTGGGCTGAATTGCTAAACAAAATGGCATTTTACAAAAACCAATGATAAAATTAGTTATAAAATCATATTTCTATATTGATAGATGGGCCAAATGGTGAAGATTGTGTCCGGTTACGACCGTTTCCTAAATTTAACAAGATGATGATTGAGAAATCTACTGACCATCCAAATATCATATATAAGAATGTGTTTTTATTAGCAAAATTTGTCGTTCAGTGATTAATGATTCAAATGATTTGAGAAAAATAAATGAATGTACAAAGGGATTCAATGGTCTGTGATCATAGATTCTCATGTGTCAACAAAGACAAATTTCATAGTCTTGACAAGAATGTTTCAAAAATTGTTCAAAGATGGTTTATGACTAACTGTTGTACTCAATTGGGTAATGGTCTAAGTCATGTTCAGTTTCGGCCGATTTCAGCACTGAACAGAATGAGGAGTGAGTGGCTTAGTGACCATCCAATTGTTGTTACATTAGTTTGGTTGTATAATCATAGTTTTCAAACATCTTTGACAAACTTATGATTTTGGAAATGATATCTCATATTTTTATCAAAAGTTGTATCGTTATGTCAAAAAGTGGTACTCTTTTACTAAAAAGTTTTTTATGAGAGTATAAAGTTATACTCTTGGATTTCTTAAACATCAATGGTTGTCACTACTTGTGTTTTTGCCAAATTGGTATTTTCAAAATCAGAGTATATCTTTATTATTCTTGAAAGAATATCATTTCACAAATGCTTTTTGGTGAGGAAACTCAAAATAGAAAGAGAGATAAAATCCATACGCGAAAAAGCAAATCTGAGTATGCACGAAAAAGAATTGCCAGAACATACAAAATAAGATCAAAAGAAAAAGACGAATAAAGCGTATGGCATGTGCCCGAAAAAGCAAGAATTGGCACATGATAAAGAAAATGATCAAAATATGCTCAAAAAGAATTGCCAGAGCATATAAAAATAGACAGAGTGGAAAGAGACAAAAATGAATCAATGTGTATTTCATAAACTGTATCTCATTTCACTAATCACTTCATGTCATCATACAGTATTCCACATGGCTCAACAAAGCATTCCAGCTGCTCAACTCGTCCCTAAATTTTAAAGCATTGGGAGATGTAACAACTATTCTGTGCTCCAAAGTATCATGCTCACCAGAATGTAAGATTGTGGGATAGATTTTGATTGATCATCCATTGAGATATGCTCTCACTGCTACTACTGATGTTCCAGTTGTGTATCTACAACAATTCTGGAAGACTGTTAGCAAAGTGTCTGACACCAAAGACACTATCAGGTTCAAGCTGGACACACAAGAGATAACTTACACTATGGATATGTTTCGTGATACTCTTCATTTTCCAGTGGAAACTCCAGACAATCTATTCATCGCACCAGTCAACATTGAGGTTATTCAATCTTTCATGCAAAGGGTTGGCTATCAAGGTGTTGTTGATAAAGTGAGTGTCTTCTATACGAAGTTTCTTGCTCAACCGTGGCAGACCATGTTCAAGGTGTTTAATCGTTTCTTGACTACAAGAATATCAGGACATGATCAAACAAAGATCAACATTCTACAATTTTTTCATGTCGTGGTCAACCGCACAAATATTGATTATGTTGCTCTTCTCTGGTGGGATTTCATTAACTATGTATTTCAGAAGAAGGATGTCATCCAGTACCTCGCTTCACCAAGCTTATCATTGCTGATTTGATGAAGAAATTTCCTTCCATTCCTCAAAGAATTGATGGGGATTATCATTCCATCAAGGATGATATTCCGTTGGTCAGTGTGTATACTACAGGGAATGTGCAAGTTCGAGGGATGCTGATTCCGGATGCATTTTAACTAAGGAGATCCGTGCTATTAATGACTATAAGGAGTATGAGACAGTGTTTGTCGGGGTAGAAGTTCCAATTAATTAACCATAACCGGTTGTTTCTACCTAAGGAACGCATAGGTATACACCTAGAGCCCATAGGACACCTACCCTTACTGCTGCTAGTCCTCAAGGGAAGAAGATGAAGCAAATAGTTAGAGAAACAAGTTCACCAAGAAAATCACTCAAAATAACCATCAAACAAAAACAGGCGGTCGAAGGTGACAAGATGAAGAATCATATGCTAATAAGTTTGTTGCTTCTATGTTTCATGATGATGTTGATGATTCTGGAAATAGGATAGAGCCCGGGAGTCATAAGGAACATCCGGAAGTTGTTGATGATGATGATGAAAATGAGGAAGAGAAGAAAGATGATGAGTTAGGTAGTTTGGAGAATAGGACTGAGAAGATGCAGACAACAATTCCCATAACACCTAGATCCTCTAGGATAAACTTATGTTCGGATAAGAACATTGTTCAGGAATTGACGGACACTGTATCACTCTCAACTGCCACTACATCTAAAGATCCACACAAGAAAAGACGCATTTCTAGCAAGTACACTCATCTTCCAGGAGTGCTACGCAGAATGTGCAGGCGTCAAGGATATATGATCAAGGACATGGAAAGAAAGTGTGTGACAATTGACGAATTCTAGAAAGTTCATGGAAAAGTTGATCAATTTCTCCATGAAATTGTACTTCAACTTGTTGAAAGAGCCACCAATGATTTGATTGAATGAAATTTGATAAGAGTTGTGGCCGACACCATTATTCAAGAGCGAGATGCTTTTCAGTCTGAAGTACCTGATCTTATTTCCAAAGAATTCGATGCACACGCACCCAAGATCATAGAAGATCTTTTCAAGCATTATGTACAAACCAACGTTATTCAAGTTCATCCTACCAGTACTACTTCAACAGATACAACTTCATCAGCTGATCTTCAACAACAATTATATTTGAAGATGCAGTCTAATCTTCAAGATCAGGCTAATGATCTAGCATTGTGAGATGTACTAAAGCGTAAGTTTGAAAAGTCTTCCACCTCTAATACTTCTTGCAGGGATAATGATTTTTACTCACAACATCATGATGACCATCAAGACGATGATGCTCATCCTGAGGAGGAGAAAAGAGTGAAAAGAAATAAGACATCTAAAATTTCAAAGTCTGCAAGGGGTTCTTTGTCAAAATGATTAGCCAAAGAATCCACAACTTATGTAACCAAGCAACAACATCAACAACAAGAATGGGATGCATGGGAAGAGGAAACAGTTATTGATAAAGATAAGGTGATTCCTGAAGATGAAACACCTGAGTTGATCACAAAATTTCAAAATGTTGATAAGCGTGTTCTAACTATCTTTGATCGTGCTAGAATGGAGGCTACACTGAATAATATGTTGAGTAACCAGTTTAGAAATGCTGAAGAGTACGCCTACCATTTGGAACAAGCAACAAATTTTATGGAAAATCAGATTGTTTAGGAAAGCAGACAAGAGGACATACGACGATTAATACCAAAAGCTCTCATATTCTATGGACCTCAAAGGGATCCAAATGAACCTCCAAGGTATTTGTATAACAAAGATCTATTCTTCTTGAAGAATGGTAATACTGAGGAGAAGAAGTATATTCTTTCACTCCACAAGATATACGCAGAATTATTTCCAGAAGCTGATCTGGAAGAAAAGATGAATCGTTGGGTTCAAAAAGAATTCAAGAATTTTAATGAAGACGCGCGGTTGTCAATTCAACATTGGAAAGATTCATGGCATAAGAGAGTGTACAAGCAAAATCAAAGAAAAGTCAAAGATAATCCAGAAGACTATTTCTCCAATCACAGGATTGCATAAGTTGTCAGAATTACTACTGATCAACTATATGGTTTGGACTTCATGGAACAAATAATTGTGATGAGAGAAAATGATAAGTCGGATAGTTTTTCTGAAGCTAACTTCAAGTACTTAAACAAAAATGATATTGAAGACTTATATTATCTTTGCCGAAATAAGAAGGTCAATTATCGTGAAACCAAGTTGATGAATTTATTAATAACGTTCATCAGAAGTCGTGTGATATAGGAGAGAGTTAATGATTTCCAGTTGGGTATAGAGAGTTATCAGATCAGGGTAAACTTAACCGCACCAACTTTAACAATCCCTAGTATTAAAGCACATGAACAATACTCAATAGTAGACAAGCCAAATACGGGTTTGATTTACTTAAATAGCAAAGATGAGAAACGGGTTATGTTTTTGGTGGAGATTGTTAAATTTTATAATGCTACATTGGAAAGAATCTTGAATGACGTAAAGCCAAGGATCTTTCAAAATCAGTTCTGGAAGAAACCACCTTGACTAGGTGAATTAGATCTTGATATAATGAAAGCATTTGAAAGAGAAATATCCAAGCGTCTAAGACACTAACAGCAAATGAGAAGGTGGGAATCATTTGTGAATGAAAGACTGATGTGTCGTTGTGCGTAGGTATTATTTAAATCAAGTTTTACATTTATTATTTGCCGACATTACCTAAAAACAACACTAACGGGCAGTGTACTCGATCAGTTGTAGCTTCGTTGGTAAGTAGGGTGTCGATCACTAAGAGCGAGAGTGTTAATTCCTAAGTCTATCAGTATTTTAGTTGTCTACGTTAGTTTTAATCTAAGTTAATACTATGTTAACCATATGCTAAACCTAATTCTAACGTGAAGGGGGGGTTTAGTCTGAGAGACTGGCACGGGTTTTGGTGGTAACTTAAACCTATCTTAGATATGATGCACACGCAAGAGATAATCATGAAAGAGAACTGACGAACGATCAAGCCAAGTATAGAAAAAACTGTTATTACCATGAATAATATAATTAAAATGGTAAGGTTTGTTTATTAGATGCATTGAGTTGGACTTATCTCGAAGGGAATATCATTTGATTTAGGATGTTCTTCTTCCTTAGACCCTAAGACACGCCTAATTTTGTTACATTAGACGCTTCATGCTCATAAAGCAACGCATTTGTGATTATTTAATCTATCCTTATGAGATTAAATAATGGGTGATTTATCGAACCCTAGCTCATACTGAGACTTTACACCACCTTACTGCTCTAACTGGCTCTTTATATTCTTGTAGTCTCCTATTGTCCGCGTCTGTACCAAGGGAAATAAGAACGTGATTTGTTGATCAGGTCACCTACTAGTCTAACTTTTCACCTAAACCAAATGGGTTAAAGATAGGTTATCCTTGTGATCTATGATTCTAGATATATAAATTGTTATATTAGAGATGCCATCTTGGTTTCTAGCTTAACTTGGGTTCACGTACTCCCACTAGACCAGTTGAAATGATAGGTGTATACTTAAGCACATACACAAGTATAAATTAATAAACATAATCAACAATCAACTATAAATTAAGCAATTGATATAAACAAATCAAACTTTAGATTATCATAATCATGGCTAATACACAAGGGACAAGGGTATTAGCCCTTAACCATTGTAATGTATACAAGCAATAATAATCGAAAACAAACGGTACCTACCCGAATTTAAATAAATTATACCAAATTTGAACGATTATTAAGGATGATATGCGGAAAAATTACAAGGTGTTTCTAGGGTAATTAGCGCGTTTGTGAGACCTTATCTTGCTTTCTTGTCTTCCTAAATTGATTTTTTTGTGGTAATGGTATCGTAAATATGATCAAGCACACCTAAAACTCATTTTAGGGATTTGTATTTATAGGGTCTGGAATTTAGTCAATACGCCGTATTAGTTGAGGTCAATACGACGTATTGGGGGTTTCTTAGAGTAGGGACCACGTTCAATATCTTCCAGAATCTTTAAATACTCGATCTGGATACGGGTCGTATAGAGTTCTGGATACGACGTATAACGATTCAAATTCTTTGTGGTTTTCTTGTGAAGTTGCAGGCACAAATAGTTGTTATTCTTCCTTGATGGAAATGGCGTATAGGATGTCAGAACAGTATTCTTCATATTTCTTAGTTTAAGCTCCCGAATGCGTGCCTTTTAGCATAACTTCACAAAGTACTCCATAATTACTGCAAATCTCAAATATAAATGATTAAGTACGCAATAATTATACAAAATGGGTAATTTACATGAGATAAATGATGCTATAAAAGTGACGTTATTTGATACCATTATTCCAGAAAAGGTGACAAAATCACACATACATAGCCATAACGACGAAATAGACATATGTGATTGCTCGATCCTTAACTCGATTAAGCTAAAGAATAAGGCTAGTAATCTTCACCAGTAGTCGTAAACCAGCAAGGGCGACAAACCATATATACATATCCATAACGATGGAAGAGACATACATGATTGCATTCAATTCCCCCACTCAAGTAAAACCAAAGGTTAGGATGAAGAACAATATAGGATATGGATCGTCTAATATTTCACCAAAAGTAATAAACCAACAAGGTGGACAAAATCACACATACACATCCATAACGATGGAATAGATGCATGTTGCTCGCATCCTTATTCGAGTAAGACCTAAGGTTACAGATCAGGAAAGAGAAAATAATTGTTGTTAAATAAAAAGAACAAAACAAATTAATTAAGTCCAAACAAATAAGGTACAGTGTTGCTAGTACTTTTCTGACCGCTCCTATAAAAAAGACACATAAATATAGACATAAACGTCTTGATCATGGATCAACAAAAACAACCTTAGTTGGCGTTCCCGTAGCGATCAACTCTCAATCGTCCATAATATACATACTTTACAACATTAGTGGTGATATCCCACTTTTATACAAGAAATACATGGTTGGTTTATTTCGACCAACATACAACAATACTCTACAGAATCATTTTTTTGTATTTTTCACTTTTTTCGATTTTTTTGTCAACATATATATACACTACGAATTTCGGTGTAACTTCACCATCTTTACGATATAATCAATCCAGATAATTTATCCATACTCCTTCATACTTCGGATGTAAATAATAATTTGTGAAAGTAGTAAAACACACTAAAAAATTAAGATTTAAAATTATACACTACTTTCACATTCACATTTCATTGTGCAATTTTCTGACCTAACCATGGATGAAAAATCAACACGTGCCCAATTACATTGTGCAATTTTACCGACCATACCAGAGATAGAAAATTTCCATTGCAATACAGGAAATACAATACTTTACACAAAAGCAACTAGCAACCGATTAAGGACTTGGTGTGAAGGTGTAACGAAACAAACATTTGGTGTGAAAAAGACAGGAATGGCTTAACAGGTTTTTCTATGGGAATATTACTCTAAAAATAAGAGTAAACAAAGGGTTTATATGGGGGTTAACTAACCAGTGTGGTTAGTTAATATCATAACATAGAGGCTTATTGGGTGTAATCCTAGAAATTTACTAGTTTAGAAAATGTCACTCCATCTATTTAAAATAATACTTATTATTGTGGTCTCGAATAGATATACCAAGCTAAGTTCTAAAGTCTACAACATCACCGACACACTCATAATTTTGTGGAATTTGGGTAAACATTTAGAAACGAATAAGGCTTAAATTCTCACAATATCTAACAAAGGTTATGTGTGCAGGTTATGTAACTAATAATTTCACAAAAGTATGCTTGATTTTTTTTAATTTAGGCATAATTTAAGCATTTTATTATGAAAATATAGACAAGTAAGCGTTCTAATTCTCCTCCCCCCACTTACAGTATACAACGACCTCGTTGTATAAATATAACATTAAGAACGGGAAATAAAAAGAATTAGAACGAAAAACTCCTTTGGGATTTGCTCGGCATGATTCTCTACGTTGCGTTTATGAGCAAGATTGTATGTTGTAAATGCGGGTCTGGATGCCAGCATGACTACAACACATATAATTCCAGAATATAAATACTCCACCACAATTGTCGTTTTCTTTCAGTAAGGACCTGTTTAAAATATGGGAAAAACTAATGCAATTCTATCTCGATACTCGATGGTTAGAAAACAAAAAACAAAAACACAAACTATACAGGCAGTCGATACGTTGTATCCCAAACCAGGACACGCCGTATTGAGACTTGTAAAAAGTATCTAAGGTACGGGTCAGATTGTCAAATACGTCGTATCATATTCATGAATACGTCGTATAGACAAATTTGATAATAATGTTTTAAAATGCAGAAAAGTAAAGACTGGATAATGTCCAGACAATCAATACGCCGTATGGGTGGGGTTGGATACGCCGTATTGATGTCTGGGAAGACAGACTCGATTAAAATTAAAAAAATACATTTTGGGTTGTCTCTCGGCAAGCACTTTTGTTTACGACGAAGTCTTTAAGTTAGAATTTTCTTCAGCTCTTCAGTCCGTCTCGTGTATACTTACGTGTCCACGTGTGAGCCATTCTTCAACCTTTTCATCCTTGATGTATTTCGGCCCCAAATTCAAGACTTCTTTGTAGAATCCTTTAAGCTTTTGGTATGGGTGCGAAATACCTTTCAATTCATCTTGTGCACTCACCTTCAGCAATGGACGGATCTTAGTACATTGTGCATTGGTTAAGTGTTTAACCTCCTGGTGTGATCGCGCCATTTGGTAAGTTACACTATCACTCCCTTTGTAAATGGTGATCATTCCATCAAACCGGCTTGCTTTGACACATGCTTCTTTACAAAACGGTCTTCTAAAAATGATATCACCTATTCCTTCATCGCGATAGGCATCCATGTTTTCTACAACTGCAAAATCTGTCACAATAGAACATTTTTCAAAAAAAAGGTACGTTCATAAAAGCTCCAACTATATTTTTCCCTTTATATTCAACCTTGTCTTTCATTATTAAATTATAAAACCTTTTAGACATCACATTAATAGACAAGAGAGGGAAAAAATTAGCATCAACATATTTATAACCTATCATACAAGAAAATTGCAGATTATAAGCACATTCGATATGGATTTTACTATCAAAGTCACAATAACTAGGGTATTCATCTAATCCTTTAACGATCTCATCATTGCTCCTAGTTTTGACTATATCCATCATAGGTTCATCAATAACCTCACCTTCCTCAATGGTGGGTTCTAAATCATCAACTTGATTTCTCATAAGCTCTAATGGTTCATTTAGATCATTTAGCTCAATATAGTCTCCATACAACGAGTCTAGTGATCTATTTAAAATCAAAACCTCTCCTATTAGCCTAGCCTCCAAATCAAGTTCCATCCTTTCTCTTAAACTTAGCATGTAGACCCTTTTAATTAAACTACTAGCAGGTTTATTAGTTTTAAAAGTAATTTTGTCATCCCCTACTCTCAAAGTAATTTTTCTTTTAAACGCATCAATCTTAGCGTGGGCGATAGACAAAAATGGTCTTCCGAGGATCAAGGGCACTTTAACATCCTCGAGCATATCTAGAATTATAAAGTCTACGGGAAAAACAAACTTACCAATCCCTACTAGTACATTCTCAGCGATATCTTTAGGATGCTTTACGGTTCTATCAGCCAATTCGACAGTTAACTTATTATGAGCTAATTTGCCTAGTCCTAGTTTAGTGTAGGTCGAGAAAGGCATAACACTGACGCTAGCTCCTAAGTCAGCAAGGGATTTTTCAAAACAAACATTATTAATATAACAAGGTAAAGTGAAGCTCCCTGGTCATTTTCCTTTTGAGGCAGAGAATCGTTGCGAAGTGTAGTCCCAATTGAATAAGCATCCAAATCTTTTAGTCCATATGATCCCTTCTCTTTATCACAGTGATAATCATACAAACGACTTAGAAAAAGAATAGTCGTTTGGATTTGGACGAAAATCAGCTTATTGTCTTGTAGGTCTGATGCGGCGTATCGTTTAAGTCCAATACGGCGTATCAGGTTTAAATCAGCATCAACAGTAGTCGAGATCGACTTGACATGATCCCTCAGGTTTATTTCAATTGAGCTAGGTAAATTTCCAAATCCCCTTTCTTGCAGTACCTTGATTATTTATCCGATTTGAATTTCCAAAGCCTTGATCGAGGCTCCTTGATTTCTGATAGCAGCATTTGTGGAAGCTCGAATTTCCTTGATCAAGTTGGAGTTTTCTTCATGTCTTTTAGCAGATTGATAACATCAAATATTTAATGCTTTTTGGTATCAAATTCCTATCAAAATGCTTGTAATTATCTCATAAATGCCTGAAAATGGTACTTAATCACTTATTCATTGTTTTCAGGAAGAAATCGAGCATTTGTGCAAGAAACATGGGATTTGGACACAAAAATGAGCAAATATGGATTCTCAAGACGTTTTACGACGTAACCATCTCGCAAAGGTTACGTCATAACATAGTTAAGGCAAGAATGGTCATCACGAAGGTTATGACGTAATCGCTTGTAAAGTTTACGCCATAACACATCTCATTATGAAATGATGAGTCATCTGAGTCAGCGTTACGGCATAACAAGGACGTTGAAGTTACGCCGTAACATAATTTTTGCCTATGATAAGGAAGCCCACATCATCATGATTACAGCGTAACCACACACAAAAGTTACGTCATAACAAGTTCGAAAAGTATAAATAGAGCCCTCATTCTGCGTATTCATTATCATCCCTTCTACCACAGCATCAAGGGGCGAACCAAGCTTCCCTAGGTCAAAGAAATCCATCTGAAGTCCAAGGGAGAAATCACTTTACTTACTTTTGTATTTAATCATTCATAAACAAATCCTGTAAGAATTATGAGCTTTCGATCAATGAATCCCTCTATTATTTCTTACTGTTCTGCTACCATGAGTGGCTAAGCACTTCTAGTGCTGGCCTAGTTATGTAATTACTAATGTTATGATTAATGTTTCCTGTTTGATTATCGTTTTATTAGATATCCTTATAGCTTGTCATAGATCCATGCGTTTTGGTAATATTGAAAGGTAGCTTTGATCCTGCTAGTTCTTTGATTAAGCAAACCGCTAAACTTAGAATTACAAAGGTACTAGGATAAGTTTGCATCTATCCCTAGTGTAGGAATCGATCCGATTACCGCCTTAATTACCCTAAATACTTTAAAAAGCGCAAGAACTCTTTCAGAGAGGGTTAATAATCTATTTAGGTTATAGACAAGTCTTTTGGATGGTTGGTACTTAATAGCTACAACCGGAATACCTTAACATCGAGACTTTCGAGCAATTAGGATCCATGGAAGCATAGGATAGACCTCGAACCTCAATTCGGATCTGTCAATATTAGAACATTAATAAAACGATACTTAGACCTTACACTAGGAAACATGTCATATATAGTAGTAATGAAGTAACTAGGTTAGCACGCTTTTCTCCCTATAGTCTTCTTCTCAATTTACTTTTTCGCTTTTACTTCCTGTTTAATTCTCAAAACTATTCAAAACCATTTTCAAACCTGTGACATTTCAAATTATAACTAATCTAAACTTAGCTCTTGGGACGACCTCTGATTTACAAATCATACATTACACACGATCGGGTTCTCTACCCGTTAGTGCGTGTAGACATCGGTGAACGAGTTTTTATAAATTTCAAACTTGTTAAATTATTTCTTAAAAGAAAATACGCATTAAGTTTTTGGTGCCGTTGTCGGGGAGCTAAAAATTAGCTATATTTTGAATTCTTGCAATTGATTATTTAAATTCTTGTACTAATTTCTACTCTTGCAGAAATGATGAAAAAAGTAGAAGACATCGAGAATATGACCATTTCCGAATACATGAAGTATGAGGCAGAACTAAAAAAGCAATCTAGGAGGAGCGCTCGGCTAAGTCACTTAAAAAATTATGAAGGTTCGGATCTTAAATCTTCCTAACATAAGAAGAATATTATCCTGGAATACCCGCATTACTCCTACGATGCTAAGATTGACACTTATTATGATTTACCTCCTTTACTCCCCTGTTTCCAACATATTCAACCACATACCAATTATGATCATAAACCTCCTTACGCGGATGTTAAAAGTGTCACAGATAGCATGGTTACCTACGAATCAGAAGGGGAAAAAGGACATGACAAGTATGCTAAGGAAACTATAAATGAATGGTTCGAAACGGAAATCAAAAAATTCAGGAGAATGCAACAAAAGAAAGACTGAGAATGCATGGAAACTAGGAGACAGATTCAAGCTGCCTGTCTTAAAAAATAGGAAGCATAAATCAACGTTCTAACTAATAAATGCCAAGAAGAGGGCACTAATAAAGTTTCTAAACCTCCGGTTAGCGAATGCAGAGCAATTTACGCTAACAATGGTTCCCCAACTGAACTTCATGAAGCATCTTCCATGGATAATGTTGAAAATACCCAGGATAATGAAGATGTTTCATCAAAATCTTGCCATGTCAACTACCACCTAAGGAATTGAATCCAGGAAGTTTTACTCTCCCTTGCACTATTGGAAGTTTAAATTTCTATCGTTAAGATTGACAAATTCTTATTTCCCTCCGATTTTGTGGTTATAGATATGTTAGATGAACGTAACAAAACCATGATTCTTGGAAGGCCATTTCTAGCAACTATTTATTTCAATATCAGATCTCTTTAGGAGTAGGGGAAGATAGGATTACTTTTGATTTGAACAAGAAAATTTACAATTTCACAACCCATGTCGAAAAAATTCACATGGTCAATTCAAAGCATGATGGCGAGCCCTGTAAAGTCATCATACCTCCTCACAAAGCCCTGATATGTCTTAAAATTAAGGGACATGACAGCCTCCATGATCAAAATAATAGTACTCAGGACAATGAGGATATGCAAGGATGATGCAGCAAGAAGGCTAGGATTAACAAGACAGATTCTACTCTCCCTAAAGTGCATATTTGTAGGCCTGTTAAACAAGACTGTGATGAAACATTCAAAATATAGCCAACTTGCAACCCCACTAAGAAGGTGTGTAATGAGGGGGAGGATATCTATATGATTGACGAGAAAGGAAAGTTGAGAGAATGGTATTGCTGCCATGATGATAAAAGACTAGGCATGACGGGAGAAGGTTTATCATTTCCTGACTACCTCTTAGTCAAATATAGGGGTAGCCACGGTGGTAATTTAATTTAGGACAAAAGATATGTTGAGTGGTGCGACAATAACTTAATTTCAAGCCCTTCGACTTCAAAAACTAAAAAGTCCCAGTTAGATAGCAAACCTAAACCTAGGGACTTTACTTTCAAAGAATGAATTTTAATAAAAGTTGGGCATACTAACGTAACAGAGTCTAAAGAGAACTTTGTTGAAATCTTGGGTCATTGACTACTTTGAAGCATAATTAGGACCCACCAAAGATCCTCGAGCAAGAAGCTTTGTTGAATACAAATGGGTGTTTGATTTAGAAATTAATCAACTTGTCGATGAGTATAAACTAGGAATTGGAAAAAAGGACATATTCTCGAGGAAATTTGGGAAAATTATAAGAAAGTTCAAGGAAATGACACATAATGGTGGTATGATCATTGGTTGGAAGAGAACGAAAAACAAATTAGGGAAAAAGTATATGATCCACCTAAAGTTCATTTAGAAACATTTGAGGTAACTAAATACTCATTTGGTAGTGGTAACAGTTTCATTTGTATTACCAAGGAAACAGAGGTTACTTTGTTATTAGGGAGAGAGAACGGATCAAGGTTTAGGGAAATGATCCGAAAAGAATTAGTCACTGATAAGAGTGTCAAAGGAGCAACGTAGACTGAGCATGAGTCTAACTTAGAGACTCGTTAATAAACAAAAGTGCTTGTCGAGAGACAACCCGTCTTTATATCAATAAACATCATTTAAATTCCGCATTTTAGATGGTTTGTATATTTCTTACTTTTTTTGTAGGTTCTTACAGCAAAGAAGTTGAATTTAAGGCCATCTCGACTCATAATCATGTGGTTAAAATTTTGCTACAGGTAGCATTTACAGCGTAACCCTCACAGTTACACCATAATCATTGAAGCTACGGCGTAATCTAATCCTCGATTACACTATAACCAGTCCTTTAATTTTTTAATTAAACCACATAGTTACGACATAACTATTTTGGTTGCGCCGTAACCTCTTTCTGTAAAAACCATAAATTAGTTTGAAATATTTAGAAAACCGTGTATATTTTAAATGAACTTTATGTAAACCATCACGAGACTTAACTCGTCCACTTGGGCCACCAAGTGGTTTAAAAGGCTTATTGCATTCACTTAATGCAACCATGATTCCTATGAAAGTGAGTTAGTTTTTTTTGTCCTTTTTTTGTAAGCATTTAATGCATTTAGGTTTGTTTAGTGATTTCAGGGGAAATGAGTTTTCTTAAGAGGCGCTTAATGGGAATTCATCCGATGTCGCCATCATGTGAAGCTTAAAGCAATACTCAAGGGAGTTTCTTGTTCTAATTCTACTCTAATTTTTTATTTTTCATTTCCTTTATTGTACAATAGGGACATTGTACAAACAAAGTGTGGGATGAGAGTAGAACGACCACTATGACCTATATTTGCCTTCGATTTTCTAGTTTTCTTTAAAAAATGGTGCCAATTTTAAATTTTTGACATGTTTTTCTTACTCAACTAGATTGAATCTTTGTCGAATGCACATTTACCTTTTATTTATATGGTAAGGTTAAGCCTGATGATTCCATTTTCATCCATATTACAAAAATCCACCAAATTGATTAGCAGGAATAGATGGTTTGAGAAGGCAACATTTAGGAATTCACCCAAATAGCCCATATGTGTAAAATTGTGTGTTTATCGAATTGTTACACTAACTTGTCGACCTCCAGTGATAAAACCCATTGCTACACTCATTATTAGCGCAAGATACCCCTAGATCACCCTGTTGAGCCAATCTATGTTTTAACCCATATTATATATGTTTTGTTACACCATTCCGCCTTAGCCAACCCTGTAGTTTATATTTTTCTTTATGTTGAAATTTCTGGCTACCAAAGTCCATAGTTCGGGGAAATGGGTTCAAAGATTTTGGCACTTTCATTAAAGACATATCATCATTGAAGACACCCTAGTATTATCACTTTCGATATTGTTCATCTCAAGTGGGGGGTGTATTATGTATTTATGACAGGAGTATTGTAAAAAAATGTATGAATAAACTCCTTATGTATTGTAAATGTTGGTTACATGTTATAAAACCAACAAGTGATGAAGATGGTGCAACTATAAGCCATCTGTTGATTTTGAAGATCGGGCTAGTATGTTCCGCAGGATCTCATTGTTACATCCGAAGCTAGCCCATTATTGAGATATGATCAGGTTTTCACGCTTGCACACTTGGACTATGGATGGACGGTAGCCGGTTATGACTACCTTAGATTATATTTGACTATTCATTTTGTATTTTATTTAACACCAATTAATGTGTACCCATGCTTAATCTATAATCTTTGGTTTTACTCGAATGGGGGAATTGAATGCAATCATGTATGTCTATTCTATCGTTATGGATATGTATATATGGTTTGTTGCCCTTGTTAGTGTAACGCTTTTGGTGAAGATTGCAGGGTCACCTAGTTTAAACCAGTATGTGTTGCCTTTGAAAGTCATTTAGACCCTAACTCTAGTTGGTGGAGATTTATGTACTTTTCAAGCTTATGATAGAATACATGATATAATAGTGCTATTGAGCGATCACCCCAAAAATGAAACACTTAGACTAGTTTGAGAGTTGAGTGATTTTTGATCCCCTTTTCGTGAGGTGTTCGGCTTTGACGTTTTCTAGCATAAGTAAATTATGAATTCATTTCCCCGAGTTAAATTGAGAAAATTTCTTTATTAATTATTCTAGCAGATCTATTTGAGGGCAAGTAGAAGTCAAGTGGGGGGATATTTGATAACATCACATATTTAATATTTTTGGTATCAAATTCCTTATCAAAATGCTTGTATTTATCTCATAAATGCTTGAAAATGGTACTTAATCACTTATTTATTGTTTTCAGGAAGAAATTGAGCATTTGTGCAAGAAACATAGGATTTGGACATAAAAATGAACAAATATGGATTCTCAACACATTTTACGGTGTAACCATCCCGCAAAGGTTACGTCGTAACATAATTAAGGCAAGAATGGTCATCACAAAAGTTAAGGCGTAATCGCTTGAAAAGTTTACGCCGTAACATATCTCATTATGGAATGATGAGTCATCCGAGTCAGCATTACGGCGTAACAAGGACATTGAAGTTACGCCGTAACATAATTTTTGCCTACGATAAGGAAGCCCACATCAGCATGATTACGGCGTAACCACACACAAAGGTTACCTCATAACAAGTTCGAAAAGTACAAATAGAGCCCTCATTCTGCATATTCATTATCAACCCTTCTACCACAGCATCAAGGGGTGAACCAAGCTTCTATAGGTTGAAAAAATCCATCTAAAGTCCAAGGGAGAAATCATTTATGAGCTTTCGATCAATGAATCCCTCCATTATTTCTTATTGTTTTGTTACCATGAGTGGCTAAGCACTTCTAGTGCTGGCCTAGTTATGTAATTATTATTGTTATGATTAAGGTTTCATGTTTGATTATCATTTTATTAGATATCCTTATAGCTTGTCAGAGATCCATGCGTTTTGGTAATATTCAAAGGTAGCTTTGATCTTGCTAGTTCTTTTATTAAGCAAACCACTGAACTTAGAATTACAAAGGTACTAGGATAAGTTTGCATCTATCCCTAGTGTAGGAATCGATCCAATTACCGCCTTAATTACCCTAAGTGCTTTAAAAAGCGCATGAACTCTTTCAGAGAGGGTTAATAATCTATTTAGGTTATAGACAAGTCTTTTGGATGGTTGGTACTTAATAGCTATAACCGGGATACCTTAGCATCGACACTTTCGAGCAATTAGGATCCATGGAAGTATAGGACAGACCTCGAACGTCAATTCAGATATGTCAATATTAGAACACTAATAAAACGATACTTAGACCTTGCACTAGGAAACATGTCATATACAGCAGTAATGAAGTAACTAGGTTAGCACGCTTTTCTCCCTATAGTCTTCTTCTCAATTTACTTTTTTGGTTTTACTTCCTGTTTTAATTCTCAAAACCATTTTTAAATATGTGACATTTCAAATTATAACTAATCTAAATTTAGCTCTTGAGATGACCTCGGATTTACTAATCCTACATTACACACGACCGGGTTCTCTGCCCGTTAGTGCATGTAGACATCGGTGAACGAGTTTTTATAAATTTAAAACTTGTTAAATTATTTCTTAAAAGAAAATACGCACCACAGATTCGGCCATAAACTTGTTCAACGATTCTTCCATTGTTTGTCTTTGCTCTTGATACAAATGATTTCCATTGTTCCTTAGGTAGAATCCTGGAGCTGCTGCTCTATATTGTCCTCCTTGTGGGAATGGCACACCAAATTAAGTGTAGTATGCTTCTTCAAGTGTTTTTCCTTCTTCTTTTAGTGGACAATCCTTGGTGTAATGAGGTCCCTTGCATAGTCACTTGAGCAGCATACACTTTTTCGTTTACTTTCTTGATTTCCCTTCCAAGGTTATTAAGTTGAGCTTGAATAGCAGCTAATGCATCAGAAGTTTTAGTACTTCTAGTCCTAGTAGACGTTCCATCGTGCCATTTTTTAGAATGTTCAGCCATCTCTTGGATGGCTACCTTTGCATCGGCAGCTGTCATGGTTGGTATGGCACCCTTGGAATCAAGAATTTGTCTAGTAGGCACCTCTAATCCCTTGTAAAACAAGATCACCTCCTGCATATCCGTTAAGTAGTGCTGATGACATCTCATCAATAGTTCTTTGAATCTTTTCCAAGCTTGGTAAAGAGTTTCACCATGTTCTTGTTGAAAGTTATTGATCTTCTCCATTTTTTGGCAGTTCGGGCAGGTGGACAATATTTGCTCAAAAATTTCTTCTTCGTGGCTTTCGAAGTAATAATTAAACCAGATGGTTCATTCCTTAGCCAACGACTCGCGGCTCCAGTAAGTGACTTAGGAAAAGCTTTAAGCATTATTTGGTCTTGAGTTATTTCAAGGATATGGAATAAATCAACAATCTCAAGAACTTTTTCAATATGCTCGTTTGCATCTTCATGATCTAATTCGTTGAAAGTGTTGTCACGTAGTTCCTTGAGAAATTGGCCTTTTAGTTCAAAGTGAGCTTTGTCATCGATTTTAGGCCTAGCAATACCGGACCCATAGCCATCTCGGGTCTTAGTCATGTATTCCTCCATGGTTTCCGCCATTGCTTATGTTTCCTCTTCTTCAAACTGATCTTCAAGATCAGAAATATAGTTGAATTCCGGTGAACTCAATTAGTCAAGACTTTGTGTCTTGGAGAGCTTCCTTGATGATCAGAACACTCGTTCACGGTTTTCAAAAGGTTGGACGAGATATTTGTTTGAACTTATTGTCATGCACTACCTGAAACAGAGGATAAACAATCAGTAAGAGGAAAGAGAATACAAAAAACTAAGTACAGAAACAAAATACGAAAATTAAAGTCTACTACTGTATCAGATGATCGATACGCCGTATTCAATGGATTTGAATACGCCATATGGATCTATTGAACTAAATACGTTGTATTGGTGTAGAAAAGCTAACATGCCGTATTCAACTATATTCGACCAGAACAGTGTACAAAAATTAATAAACAAAGCAAAAAAAATAAAATTAACACACAAACAAGCAAAAAAATAATTTAAAATACAAAATTTTACACAAATCTAAATTACGCTAATCTAGGTTAAAACCAGAATACTAAGAAAAATAAAAATTAAACAACTTCACTCCCCGGCAGCGGCGCCAAAAACTTGATGTGTCATTGTGGTAGGTATTATTTATTATCAAGTTTTACATTTACATTTTTTCGACATTACCTAAAAATAACACTAACGGGCAGTGTACCCGATCAGTTGTAGCTTCGTTGGTAAGTAGGGTGTCGATCACTAAGAGCGAGAGTGTTATTTCCTAAGTCTATCAGTATTTTAGTTGTCTACGTTAGTTCTAATCTAAGTTAATTCTATGTTAACCGTATGCTAAACCTAATTCTAACGTGAAGAGGGGTTTCCAGTCTGAGAGACTGGAACGGGTTTTGGTGGTAATTAAACCTATCTTAGATACGATATCACACGCAGGCAGATAATCAGAAGATAGAAGAGCGGTCAAGCCAATTATAAGGAAACTGTATTAACCATGAACAATCCAATTAAAAAGCGGGTTTGTTTATTAGTGCAATGATTGACATATCTCGAAGGGCATATCATTCCTATATTTAGGCGGTACTTCTTCCTAAAACCTAGATACGCTAATTCTGTCACAATTAGACGCATTCGCAAAAGCAAGCATTTGTTAATTATAATCTATATTAGGAGATTAATAATGGTGATCTTATTAAACCCTAGCTCAATGAGACTTTACCCACTTACTGCTTAACGACTCTTTATATTCTAGTAGTCTACTTGTCCGAGTCTTTACTAAGGGAATCAGAATGTTGTTGATCCCAGGTCACCTGCTAGTCCAACTTGTTCACTAAACCAATGGTAAAGATAGGTCAATATTTATGATTCTATAATTCTAGATATATAAATTGCAATATAGAGAGCCATCCCGGTATCTAGCTAACTTGGTCAGTATCACTAGACCCAGTTGAATGATAGGTCGCATACTTAAGCACATAGACAAGTATAAATTAATAAACATAATCAACAATCAACTATAAATTAAGCAATTGATATAAACAAATCAAACTTTAGATTATCATAATCATGGCTAATACACAAGGGTATTAGCCCTTAACCATTGTAATGTATACAAGCATAATAATGAACAACCAAGGTAACCTAACCGAATTAAATAAATGATACCAAAAATTGAACGATTATTAAGAGTATGCGAATTACAAGGTGTTTCCTATGGAATTAAGCGCGTTGTGAGACCTTCTTTGCTCTTCTTGTCTTCTAAAAATTGATTTTTGTGGTAATGGTATCGTAAATATGATCAAGCACACCTAAAACTCATTTTAGGGATTTGTATTTATAGGGTCTGGAATTTAGTCAATACGCCGTATTAGTTGAGGTCAATACGACGTATTGGGGGTTTCTTAGAGTAGGGACCACGTTCAATATCTTCCAGAATCTTTAAATACTCGATCTTGGATACGGCGTATAGAGTCTCCTGGATACGACGTATAACGATTCAAATCTTTGTGGTTTCTTGTGAAGTGCAGGCACAAATACGTTGTATCTTCCTTGATGGAAATGGCGTATAGGATGTCAGAACAGTATTCTTCATATTTCTTCGTTTAAGCTCCTGAATGTGTGCCTTTTAGCATAACTTCACAAAGTACTCAATAATTACTGCAAATCTAAAATATAAACAATTACGTACCAATTCTCGAAATAATTATACAAAATGGGTAATTTACATGGGATAAATGATGCTATAAAAGTGACATTATTGATGTCATCAAAGATCAATTATGTCGACGATGAAGCGTCTGTAATAATCAACCCTTAGGGGGAGATTGTTAGGTTTAAGAAAAGTGTTTATTATTAAATGAATTGGTCTTTGTATAGTCTATAGTCTTATTAGTAATTATACTGTAATAAAGTCTATCTTGGTCAAAGTTAAGTAAAGTTAACCAAGGTTTGACTAAAGTTAGGAAAATAGAATAGGGTTAGCAATAAGTATAAATACCCATCTAGGAGGGGTATTTATACAAGTCTCTTACATTTTGTAACTCACTTCTCCCTCTCATTTCTATTTTCCCTTTTGGAATGAAAACTTTGAAAATGATGAAAAATACTCTCTAACTCCTCTCCTCTTATTCTATAACTTTTGTAAGATACTATAGTGCAAACATGACATATAACAGTTTAATTAGTTTAAAACCAAAACCCACCTCTAAAACCTTAATTTTACCTGCTTTCGTAAAAACATAAAAATACAAAAATAATCTTCTCTTAGCCCCTTAGATCTTAGTTAGGTTTAGTTTGACCCTTTAGACGTTATTCCCTTATAGAACGATAACAACCTCTGAGTCCTTGCTATACTACACTACAACGATTAGGTACTCTGCCTAGGGAGTTGTAAAACCTGTTGCGTTTACAACGAGAGCATCAAGTTTTTGGCGCTGATGCCTAGGGAATAGTATAGGTTCGGACTCTATCCATCTTAGGTCTACTCGCTAGATTCCTTGCTAGTGAGACTTTAATTTCTGTCAATTAGCTTTCTTTAGTCTATCTTTTCTTTGTGTTATTTGTTTCGTAAATCTTTTTCGTTGACCTCCATGGAAAACAAAAATCCTATCCGTACTCTTGGAGATTACTCCAGACCTAGCCACGAGGGCTATCGAAACACCATTGAGCTCCCCGATGGGAACAATGTGGTGCCTCTGCGATCCGACACCATCCGGTTGGTGCAAAACGGATGCTCTTTCCACGGACTTTGGTCTGAGGATCCAAACAAACATCTTAAGGATTTTCTAAAACTTGTGGACTCACTTAACCTTGATGTTGCAAACAGAGAAGGACGCGCCTGCTTTTATTTCAATTTTCCCTTTGCGATCAAGCTAGCAATTGGTTTGAACGTCTTCTAACAAGATCCATCTCCACTTGGGAGGATCTTACTACTCGTTTCCTTGCTTAATTCTTTCCATCGGGAAGGACTTCTAAACTTTGAAATGATATCTTGATGTTCCAACAACATTAGGGTAAATCTCTTTTTGAAGCATAGACTCGTTTTAAGGACTTACTCCAAAAAGTCCCTCATCATGGCATCGATCTTTGGCTCTAAATCCAAATTTGCTACGATCATTTCTCTTTTCATCTTAAGAGTGAAATTGACCGCGCCGCCAGCGGTAAGCTTCACGATAAGAACGCTAAAGAATCTTGGGAGATCATTGAGAACCTCGCTCTTTACGACCATAAAGGCTGAATGATTCAAGAGACTTCACAAAACCTGTCAAGGCAATTTCTTTGCCTCCCAGTACTCCAAAAACACTTGACCGACGACTTCTTGAGCTTAAAGACCAAATTAACTACTTGCTAAAAGGACCAAGAACGACACCTAAAACAAGCTCAACATACGTACCTCAAGCATACGCCAAGGTGATTTCTTCAAATCCATGCTCATAAATATTTAACGAGCCACCAAGGCAAAATTCTTTCACTCTACAAAAACGTGTCCGTCCAGATCCCCAAACCCAAACACTTAAACCTAACTTTGAGGCCTGAGTACAAGGCCACATGGAGGCACACACGGAAATGATGGAAAGGTTCAAAAAAGCCATCTTTAAGCAAATAGAAGAAATTAACGATAGGATGGCGTAGATGTTCAGGCTTCTTAGGGAGCTCACATCGAGTAGGACCCCGTAAAAGGTGTTAGTTAGAAAAAAAGCCAACAACCCAATCACTAAAAGCATTAACGCCATCTCCCTTATTAAGATAAAAGAAGAGAAGGGTATTGAAGGCAGTGAGGTCGCTAAAGGGAGCATTATAGAGCTCAACGAATTAGAAGCATTGGAGCCCATTGAGTCACCTGACAAAGAGGAAGAGATAGGAGAAGGAACCAATGGTAGGTCAATTGAGAGTAAAAAGGAAGAACTCAGGGGAGTGGAAACGAAAGCTGAAGCACTAGTGAAGACGCCTAGGTCACGACACATAGGGTTTTACCTTAAGCACGAAATTAATAAAAAAACTAATCGAGGGTCTTGTAGATAACCATAAGAATAATGACTCATTGCTAGCCACATGTTTAGGTAAAATGGATCATGAGACCTACAAATCCTTACCGGCAAAACCTATGTACAACGCGATCCTAAAGAAAAAGCTAGTGAACAAGGACGATATGGAGGAAAAACTCTGTGATACCTTGTAGCATAGGAGGAATAAAGTACGTGAATGTGTTGATCGACCAAGGGTCCGATGTGAACGTAATGCCTATGTCCTTTTACAGTAGGCTGACCGACAAAGAGCCTGTAGGAACTGACATTAGACTCTCCCTAGCGAGCCACTCTTATATTTACCCGCTAGGAATAGCTGAGGATGTATTAATTGATATAGCTGGCTATGTGTACCTCATAAATTTCATGATTTTAGACATAAACGAAGATAGGAAGAAGCGTTTCATTTTACGAACACCATTCTTAACAACGACAAAGGCCGTGATTAGATTTGAAAAAGTCACAATAACTCTAAAATCTGGCAAAAACAAGATACATTTCGTTAAGGTTCCTGCTCTCCCTAGTGAATTAGAGAAGAATGTCGAGGATGATTTAGATCCCATAACCCCCACAAATACCGTTAGTAAGCTGATTTTAGAGTGGGGGGAAGAATCAAATACCACCAAGAGAAAGAGATGGAGTTCAACCAATGGAGAAGTACGGTGTTTGACAATAAGGGTTCTATTTCAGAAAATGAAGGATGTGAAGTAAGAAAAGAAGGAGGAGTCACGTAAGAAGTGTAACTCCGAGTCTAGATACATGACTCGTTAAATAAAGAAAAACGTTTTTTGGGAGGCAACCCAATCTTTTATTTTCCCACATTTTAGGAGTGTCTTGTGTGTCTTCTGTGTCTTGTGTCATGTTTATTAGAGTCATATGATTATGCTAATAATTTTCGTGGTTTATGCAATATTTTTGCAGAAAATAACTAATAGAATTACGTGTAGAAATTTTTTTCCAAGAAAACGAATGTGAAATTTTCACAGTGTTTGGAGACGGCGTCATGATTTTTCCTGATGGTGTCACGTCTCCAGACTTGTGAAAATTCGAATTTTCTATTATTTTTGAAAAATTAATTTTGTATAATTTCCAAAATTTGTAATTTTCCTAAAACTTGCAGAAAACCACGATCTCATTTAGCACATTCATCCTATCTTTACCGCTTTCGTAGTGTCAAAACCCTAATCACATCATTTTATATGATTATCCCGCTAATTTTACGCTAGGTGTATTGTTTCTTGTCCTTGATTTGTAGGTTATATTTGATGAGAAGAAGCTTTGGAGTTCTTAGGAGTTTCATATGGACGATTCTTGGATGATGATTTAACCAGCTTATCATTTGTTTCTTCTCTATTATTAAACAAAACAAAGGGAGTACCAGTTTCTTTTCCTTTTTTCTTTCCATTTATTCGTTTATTTGGGTACTTTTAAGAATATTAGGGACAATGTTCAAAATAAATGTAGGGGAAATAAGCATTAGAAACTAATCCTACAATTGCATTTGCTTGTCCTTAAAATGATGTGTAATATAGCGAAAATAGCGTAGAAGGTAATTTTGACCCAAATTTAAATTTTTTTATGACACATACAAATGAAAACTAAGTATTATTAGCGTCTCATGGATAGGAAATATATGACTAGCACAAAAACCTTACCACTTTAAAAATTCCACTCCAAAATGTGAGGTTCGCCCCTAGATCTATAGAAATTTAGGTATCCATCTTTGATACCTAAGATAGTTTCACCTTTAGCTTGCTTGAGTTAAGGAATGAGCAATCATATGTGTCGCGTTCATGGATTTGATCATGCATATGTCATTTTGTCGCTTTTTCTAGAGCATTGGTATTGGTTAAAACTATATAAGAGTGTACCGGTAGTGTATTAAATTATAGAACTTGTTTTTGTGATTCATCCCGAGTCCGCTAGTGAGATCGCACTTATATGATTAGGATTTGCTAAATGATAAGAGGCACTAGGATAAACCATGTTTTAAACATGTATTTGTTATAATGGTATCCTCTATCATATAACTATCCCTACACCCTTGCTTCGCACTCGTTTGTAGTGCAAGATACCCCTAGTACACCCCTTCGAGCCTATCATTTTTATGGTTCTCATAATTTTTTGGTGGATTCTAGATTATTAATGAAGAGCATTGTTTACACCCTTAACCCATTGTTACACCCAAATCGCCTTAGCCTTCCTTATATGTACTCGCTTTTAGTACAATATTGTTATAAACCCTGTTGATTTTTACTTGAGTACATGGTTGCTAAGTCGAGTCTTGTGATTAGTGTATACAGTTTTGAGACGATTAGGATTCATGGTAGTTTTTATTTTATGAAGCGATGGGGAAGAAAGTTAATTTATTACCCCCCATATGCGCGTAATATGCTCCATGTTATGTTGATCCTCTTAATTTGGGTCATTAGTTAGTTTGTAATTATGAGTTCTAAAACTCAAGTGGATGGGTGCAATTATAAACCCCAAGTCATGTATTATTATGTTTCAGCAAATGGCATGGCAAAAGTGTACCAAAAAAAATGTAAATAAAAAAAGAGAAAAAAAATGTATGGGCTGCCATTTTGCTTATGTTCATGTATATATCAAGATAGTTAGTTGTAAAGTTTGTATATCTTAGTCCTCGTTTAGTCGAGTCTTGGCTTAGCAATGTCTTCACGTGTATTCTTGTATCTAATTAACTCACCACCACCCCAAATCCACCTAAATATATCCCATCCATCCGTTTCCATTTAACTTACACCCATACATCACAACCCTTTGAAGACCTCTTTGATAGTAATTCCTATGTGCTTACGTTATTGCAATGGAGGTTTTTGATAATTTACCAAGCCTATGGTAATTTGTATGCTACGACAGGTAATGAGTGTTATTTTCTCGTTTCTAATTATTGTTATAATTCATTATACACCTGAGAGAAAGAGAGAATCCAAACGCTTATTGTGCGGTGCTAGTGTATATTTTTCGTGCTTTTAATTATGAGGTCTAATAGGTTGTGCCATGAACTATCTTTAAAAAGTAAGTTAAATGCCCCCGATATTGCTATTGTCTGGGTAGAAAAGCCCATTTGCTTGAGGACAAGCAGATCCTAAGTGTAGGGGTATTTGATGAGGTGTCATTTTATGTAGTTTTTTGGGGTCATTTAACCCCCTAAATCATGTAAATATGCCTAAAATATATGCTTAATCGTTCCCTTTTGTGTTTTTAGCATTTGGGAAGCTCTTGGAGGAAATACACATGATTTGAACTCAATTTAAGAAGAAACAGGACAAGAATACAACTTTACACGAAGTGGTTTCAAGGATGCGCGTACAGTGCCTGGAGACGGCGTCACAATTCCTAACGACGCCGTCAGAACTTACAAGCGACGGCGTCAGAAGTTGTGTGACAGCGTCAAAACGTAACCGCCTTAAAGAGACCCTAAGAAGATTCGGCGAAGCGACGGCGTCAGGATTTTGGCGACGCTGTCGCGATTCAATTCCTATATATATATACCTACATTTTTAGGGTTTTAGTGTGCAAATTTTGGGAGACGAACCCTAAACATTATAGTTTGAGTGTAGCAGCTTTTAGGGGGGGTTCTTAGGGCCTAAAACCCCTCTTGTATCAGCCTTAAACACGTGTTTTAATCAAGTGAAGTCATTTATCCTTTAATCTTTTGATATGTCTATGTGTTGTTTGATTGATTCTTATTCTTCGCTTCTCTTCAACATGCTAGGCTAAATCCATTCGTATTTACTTATGATTGCATGAAACTTAGTTTGTAGATCCTTTTAATATTGCTTCTTGTTAGCTTTAAAATATTGAGCCGAACAAGGAAGCTCAGCTACAAATTATGGAAGCTCGGTCTTTAATTAATTATATGTTGTAATAGGCTAGAAAGGGTAAACGGGCTCGTTTATGTAATCTAATTGGTCACGTGTATCGGGCGTAAGCCCAACCAAAACCCAAGCCCGGCCCGTGTTAGAAAAGCTAGGCGTCCAACATGTGATGTCTAACTATAAATACCCCTCTCCAATGATGGAGAAGGTGTTGGTTCTCTTTGTATTTTCACATAGTAATCAACCATTCTCTTATTTTCTCTCTACTTTCTCTCTCTTGTTTTTCTCTCTAAACTTCTTCATATCTTCTTTCTATTTTCTTGGTTAATTCATGTATCCAAGTATGAAGTGAAGTGATTACGGGTTACCGATATTTGGTATCATGAGCCTCGAGTGGGTTTAGTGTTTCGTTGTGGTGATTTGTGAGCTTCTTCGAGCTTACTGGATAAGCTTAATACATTTGGCTTATTTTTTCTTTTTTGCCTATCTTGATAAAAGTTCTTTTTGTAAACCAAAACTACTTCTACTTAACAACTGTTAGTGGTTTATTTGGGCTTTATGTCAAATGATTTTGGGCATGTTGATTAGGCTAATATTGGTTTAAAAAGGTTACTTAAAAAACGTTTATTAAATCATTTTTGTTGTGGTTGGAAATCAGTAATCGTGTATCAGATATACACATATATTTTTTTAACTTTACAACTTACTTGTCATAGTATTATGGTTGGATATTCGCTTTCTTAGTTAAAATCGTTTATAGCTTTTTTATGTTCGTAGTTTTTGAGTTGTTGAGTTTATAAAAGGATTTTAACATCTTATTTACGTACCTTATTTTTTTTGCATTTTGTAGGTTTTAGTTGTTTTAGATAGAAAAAGCTTGCATCTTTAAGTGTAAAAAAGCTTGCATCCTTATTTTAGCTTGTTTGTAGCCTATTTGTATCCTTAAGAGTTCTTAGTAGCGGTTTGTGCAAGATTGTACTCACTTAGATTGTTTTCTAGCCGTACTCATTCAAACAAGCAAGTAGTGTACTAGGTTTTGTTGGCTAGTCAAAAATCTAGCATTCATGATCAAAAGATTGACAAAGAAAAGAGTTGTACTTGGTTGATGGGATTCAATTGGTTTGTCCTTTCTCATGCAGCGGTCTTGCTTTTGAACTGTAGAGGTTTGATAAACAGGTGTAGCGGTTTGAATTTATCTTGGTCTAACCTAAACGAAACTCTGTCCAAATCAAAACTTAGCAGCGGTTTGGTAATTTGATTGCGGTTAGCGTTTCTTGGCCCACAGGTACACTAGCGGTTTGACCTCATTTTGATCTTAATGTTGGTAGCGATTTGAGTAAAGTTTCCTAGCGATTTGAGTTCGTTCATCTAGCGGTTTGATAGCAAGGGTTCAAGGTTAGGGTTTCAAATGAAGAAGACATAGTATTAACGTGTTTTGGGTTTTCGGGTTCGTGTATCGGTAGCTCGCGGGTCTTCTAACCTATACCATTACGATCGTGGTCCTTCTACGATCCTCGTGGTATATTTACTTTTGATCGACGGTAACCGTACGAGTCCGCGAGATGAAATATACATTCGTTGTTATGTTCCAAATTTGAAACGAAGAAGAAAACAAAAAAGCGGGAACTAGTTTCTTTTTATTAATTAAATTTTGAAATTTACAAGATTGGTCCCTGGACATTAGAACCAATTAAAAAGAAGGGAAAAGTTTCTATTGTTTTTTTTATAATAAACTACAATTCGAAATTGGCAAAATCAGCCCTTGGATTTCAAGACAATTCGCAATTCGTCCTTTATTGGTTTGTTAACCCTTATTGTTGAACAGTTTTTCAATGTTAGTCCTTACATTCTTATAATTCATTCTGTTAGCCCTCAAAAGTGAACCGTTATTGCACCGTTAGTCCTTACAACTTTAATTAACAAATGTTAAGCATTTAACTTGGATTTCAATTACAACGTTAGTCCTTGTTTGTGTTTTAATCAACCGTTAATCATTTTAAGTTGAAAGTGTAGTAACCGTTCGTCCTTTTAGCTCATCAATCGTTAACAAAAGCTCAAGTACTTTAATTAAAACAACGATTTCACCAACAACAATTAATCATTCTTTCCGGTTTTCTTTTTTATTTAAGAAAAAATCCCGTTTTTTTTTTTAAAGATTATTCTTTTCTTGGTTTAAATCATAGTTTGTTAATCTAGTGAACGTTATTGAATTCAATCCACAAACAACAATCACCTTTACCTGCTTAAGATCCTGCAAATATTTTTCACCTTCACAATTTACGGCTATAATGGAACGAAAATACTTTATCTTTGTGGTTCGGATTCGAAAGATCAACAAATGCAAACAAATACAAGACAAAGCAAAAAAGAGTTCGCATGGTATCTTTTCGACATATTCATTCACACATCCAAAGCTTCTTTCAAACAACGACTTTAAAGGGACTCAAATATCACCGAGTGTGATTCAAACGCGATTAGCGACACCTCTTGGTCAAGATCTAGCGGAATCCTTATCAGGCACAATGTCCCTAATACATGGATCAAATTGAAAAGCAAAAATTGACAATGAACAATTTCAAGAGATTGGGCTTCAATGGCTTCTTTAAGTACTCGGAGACCACAGTTCAGTCGTTTCATCAAGTCACAGATTTTATTTGGATGATGAAATATGTTTATTTATGACACGCAAATTACTTTTCTAGGATTACACTCAACTCGAGATTCCAGAATTTCGTGATACACTGATCCAACACATGTATTATGTTTAAAAGTTGATTGATAAAAGAGCACTGCAAAAAAAAGAGTATGACAGTAGGGTGAATGAAAGACAGATGCAGACAATAGAGGAACAGGTTGATACAAGTACATCATTGGATGCTAGTTTGGTTGAACAGAAGTTCATGAGAAAGCCAGGGGTCAAAATCAAAAGAGCAGGATACAAGCTGCGATCAGGGAATGTATGCACATGTGTTGATGCTAGATATCTAACCCCGTATATGACTTAAGTGCCATTGGGCTGAGGTTCTATTGAACTTTTTTTGCTTATGAATGTAAGTGTATTTGCTACAAGACATACAACATTATGAGCAAGCCTAATTACATTAATGAAGAGGGAAGGTTTTACCATATCTCTCCCTGTTTAATTTTGACCAGAATGCTAGAACATTGTCTATGAAAAGTGTCCTTTGCTTGACTAAATTAATAAATAAACAGACAAACTAAAACTCTCAAAAAATCAATCTCTCGAGTTTGAAAAATATTTGTATAAAAAAGGACTGTGCCAATCTGAAAATATTTGTCTAAAAAAGATTGTTGCCCAATTTCAAAAAGATTTTTAAGAATGAAAGCACATTGTGTTAATCTTGAACTTAAATATCAAAATCAAGCTTTAAAAGAAGGGCAACATGGTCAATTTTTGAAAGTAAAAAGTAATGAAGCCAAGGTTAAACATGACACAGATGTAATTGAAACAATAAACATCGAATTAGAACATAAAGTGACTAAATTACTTAAGGAAAATGAGACTTTGAAAAAGCATTACAAAGATCTGTATGATTCTATCAAAGTAACGAGAACTAAGACTATAGAATAGACAACTTATTTGATTGCTAAAAATGATGAATTCAAAGCTCAACTTCAAGAAAAAGGGTTTGCAATTGCAGCATTAAATAATGAGTTAAGAAAATTAAAAGGAAATAGTGTGAATACTAAGTTTGCAAAATCATCAATCTTGGGGAAACCGGTTTTACAACCACATAGAAACCAATCAGTTGTTAGACAACTGATGTGTCGTTGTGTAGGTGTTATTTTATGTATCAAGTTTTACTATTTATTTTTGCCGACTATACCTAAAAACAACACTTTAACGGGCAGTGTACCCGGTCAAGATGTAGCTTCGTTGGTAAGTAGGGTGTTAATCACTAAGAGCGAGAGAGTTAATTCCTAATTTTATCAGTATTTTAGTTATCTAAGTTAAACCTAAAACTAATACAAAAAGGGAGATTCCGCCTGAGAGACTGGCACGAGGTTTAGTTATCTAACCTAAGGTTTTGATGACAAGTAAAGCAATAAACACACACAAGAAGACAAGCAAACAATAAAGAAGCAGTCAAGAACTAATGTAAGGAAAACATATCAACCATGAATAATCTGATAAAACACCAGTTTGTTTATTTATTGCGATGATTGTCTTATCTCGAAGGGCATATCATTCCTAGACTTAGGCGGTACTTCTTCCTAAGACCTAGACACGCTAATTCTATCATAATTAGAAGTATCCGCATAAAGCATCCTTATGTTGATTATAATCTATCTTAAGATCTAAGTAATAGTGTTCTTACTAAATCCTAGCTCATTGAGACTTTACCCACTTACTGCTTAACGGCGATTTATATACTAGTAGTCCACTGTCCAAGTCCTTACCAATGGAATAAGAACGTACTCGTTAATCCTAGGGTCACCTGCTAGTCTAACTAAGCTCACTATTCTAAAGGCAAAGATAGGTCAATATTTGTAATCCTATGATTCTAGATATATAAATTGCAATATGGAGAGCTATCCCCGACTCTTAGCCTACGCCCAAACAACACCAAAGTTGCAGCGCATTAAATATGTAGGACTAGACCTAGTTGAATGATAGGTCGCATACTTAAGCACGTAAACGAGTATAAATTAATAAACAAAAACAACAATCAACGATAAATTAAGCAATCGAGATAAACAAACCAAACATTAGATCTTCATAAACATGGCTGATACCTAAAGGTATCAGCCAATAGTCATTGTAAAAATACACAAAGTTTGATATATGAACGATTAAAGTAAAGAAACCTCAATCGAACGCGTATTTGGTTACGCGAAGATTACAAGAGTTTTCCTATGATCTTTAGGCTCTTTTTTGATCGTCTCTTGGTTGACTTAGTGGTTTAGGGATTCACTTGCATGCCTAAAACTGAGTTTTGGGTCGTCTATTTATAGGGTCTGATAGTCGGTTCGATACGCCGTATCCATCTATGTGGGATACGACGTATTGGGATTTCTTGGAGTAAGAACCACGTTTGATATCTTCCAGAAACTTTGTGTATAATAAACATTGAATACGGCGTATTGAAGTTCATGAATACGGCGTATTGGGTCTTCAATCCTTCGTGGTTATTTGTGAAGTGTAGGCACGGATACGCCGTATCTTCTTGATGGATCTGGCGCATTGAGGTAAAACTAGTTCTTTCATCATCATTGACCAAAGCATTATATACGGTGTATCATTGATGTGGATACGGCGTATTCTTCAAAGTTAGGCAATTGTCTTTTAATTCGTCAAAGTCTTGGATATGTCGTATAGGTCTAGAATAATATGGCGTATTTGCTGTCAGATTAGTAGACTTTCTCGAACTCTTCATTAATGCTCCAAAATGCGCGCCTTTTAGCATAACTTCACCAAGTACTCTATAATTACTGCAATTCTCAAAAACAAACGATTAAGTAACAATTCTTTGCAATAACTATACAAAATGGGTTAATAACATGGGATAAATAATGCTATAAAAGTGACGTTATTTGATGTCATCAGGTTACGACCATTTCCTGAATTTAACAGGATGAGGATTGAGTAATCTATTGACCATCCAAATATCATATATAAGAATATGTTTTGCATAGCTAAAGTTTTTGGTCAGTGATCAATGATTTAAATGATTTGAGCAAAAGAAATGAATGAACATGGTGATTCAACTGTTTGTGATCATGGATTCTCATGTCTCAACAAAGGCAACTTTTAAAGTATTAAAATGAATGTTTAAAAACCCGTTCAAAAGTGGTTTATGACTATCTATTGTACATAATTGGGCAAATGGTCTAAGTCACGTCCAGTTTTGGCCGGGTTTTGCACTGAACAGAATGAGGAGTGAGTGGCTTAGTGACCATCCAATTGTTGTTACATTAGTTTGGTTGTATAATCATAGTTTTCAAACATCTTTGGCAAACTTGTGATTTTGAAAATGTTATCTCATATTTCTATCAAAAGTTGTATCATTGTGTCAAAAAGTGGTACTCTTTTACTAAAAAGTTTTTTATGAGAATATAAAGTTATACTCTTAGATATCTTAAACATCAATGGTTGTCACTACTTGTGTTTTTGCCAAATTGGTATTTACAAAATCAGAATATATCTTTATTATTCTTGAAAGAGTATCATTTCACAAATGTTTTTTGGTGAGGAAACTCAAAATAGAAAGGGAGATAAAATCCATATGCGAAAAAGCAAATCTGAGTATGCTCGAAAAAGAATTGCCAAAGCATACAACATAAGATCAAAAGAAAAAGACGAATAAAGCGTATGGCATGTGCCCGAAAATGCAAGAATTAGCACATGTGAAAGAAAATGATTAAAATAGGCTCAAAAAGAATTGCTAGAGCATATAAAAATAGACATATTGGAAAGAGACAAAAATGTTATATAAATGTGTATTCCATAAACTTTATCTCATTTCACTAATCACTTCATGTCATCATATAGTATTCCACATGGCTCAACAAATCATTCTAGTTGCTCAACTTGTCCCCAAATTTTAAAGCATTGGGAGATGCAACAACTATGTTGTGCTTCAAAGTATCCCGTGCTTACCAGAATGCAAGATTATAGGACAAATTTTGCTTGATTATCCATTGAGCTATGTTGTCACTACTACTGTTGATGTTCTGGCTGTGTACTTACAACAGTTCTGGAAGATGGTTAGCAAGGTGCCTGATACTGAGGACACTATTATGTTCAAGCTAGATAGTCAAGAGATAACTTACATTGTTGATATGTTTCATGATACTCTTCAATTACTAGTGGAAACTCTAGATAATCCATTCATCGCACCAATCAACATCAAGGTTATTGAATCATTCATGTAGAAGGTTGGCAATCAAGGTGTTGCTGATAAAGTAAGTGCCTTTTGTACGAAGTTTCTTGCTCAACCATTGCAGACCATGTTCAAGGTGTTCAATCGTTACTTGACTACAAGAACATCAGGACATGATCAAACAAAGATCAACATACTATAACTTTTTCATGCTGTGGTCAACCGTACAAATGTTGATTATGCTTCTCTTCTCTGGTAGGATTTTATTTACTGTGTATAGTAGAAGAAGAATGTCATTACGTATCCTGGCTTCACAAAGCTCATTATTGATAACTTGATGAAGAAGTATTCCTCCATTCCTAAAAGATTTGACGAGGATTATCATTCCATCAAGGATGATATTCTATTGGTAAGTGTTTACTCAACAGGGAATGTGATGTTTTAAGGGATGCTGATTTTGAATGTATTCGCCACTGATGAAATCCGTGCCACTGATGATTATAAGGAGTATGATAAGGTGTTTCTCGGGGTAGAAGTTCCAATGAATCAACCATAACCGGTTATTTCTACCCTAGGAACGCATAGGACTACACATAGTGCCCATAGGTCACCAACCCTTGCTGCTAGTCCTCAGGGGAAGAAGAGGAAGCAAAGTGTTGGAGAATTAAGTTCACTACGAGAATCGCTTAAAGTAACCATAAAACAAAAGTAGGTGGTCGAAGGTGAAAAAGATGCAAAATGATATGTAAGTAAATTTGCTGCTTCTATGCTTGATGATGATGTTGATGATTCCAGTAATAGGATAGAGCCTGGGAGTCATAAGGAAACCCAAAAGTTCTTGATGATGATGATGATGTAAATGATGATGAGCAAAAAGATGAGAAGAAATATGATGTTGGACTTAATGAGATGGGTAATTTGGAGAATAGAATTAAGAAGATGCAAATACCAATTCCCATAACACCTAGATCCCCTAGGATAAACTTATCTTCGAATAAGACAATTGTTCGAGAATTAACAGGACTGTATCACCATCAACTACCACTACATCCAAAGAAACACACAAGGAAAGACGTATTTCCAGCAAGTACATCCATCTTCCAGAAGCGCTTCGCAGGATGTGCAGGCATCAAGGATATATGATCAAGGACATGGAACGAAAATGTGTAATAACTGATGAATTCTAGAAAGTTCCTGGAAAATTTGAACAAGTTCTTCATGAAATTGTACCTCAACTTGCTAAAAGATCCACCAATGATTTGATTAATGAGAATTTGAATAGAGTTGTGGCCAACACCTTTATTCAAGAGCGCGATGCTTTTCAGTCTGAAGTACCTGCTCTTATTTCCAAAGAATTTGATGCACATGCACCCAAGATCATAGAAGATCTTTTCAAGCACTATGTACAAACCAATGTTATTCAAGTTAATCCTACCATAACTACTTCAACCAATACAACTTCATCAGCTGATCTTCAACAACAATTGTATTTGAAGATGAAGCCCATTCTTTAAGATCAGGCTAATGATCTATGATTATGGGATGTACTGAAGAAAAAGTATGAAAAGTCTTCCACCTCTAATACTTCTTGCAGGGATGATGATTTTCACTCACAACATCATGATGACCATCAAGACGATGATGCTCCTCCTGAGGGGGAGAAAAGAGTGAAAAGACATAAGACATCTAAAAGTTCAAAGTCAGCAAGGGGTTCTTCGTTAAAACGATCAGCCAAAGAATCCACTACTTATGTAACCAAGCTATGGAAACTAGAAGGGGGTTGAATAGTTTACAGGTTCATGTTGCGTTTTAAAGGTTTTCTTTCAAAAATGTTTGGATCCGAGTTATATGTTTAACCAATCCACAATATGAACAAGCAATAACTATCTAAACTAAAACTAGATAAAAATAATAATAATAATGTAAAGAGATAAGGAAAGAAACAAACAAACCAAGACACCAAGATTTTATAGTGGTTTGGTTACGAAGCACCTCTTCACCCTACTTCACTCCCCGAGTATCCGACTTGAGATTTCACTATGTCAACAAGCTCCGTTTAGGCGGAGAAAACCGTTTACACGTCGCTTACCTTATTTTCTGACACTAAGCTAGATGTCGAGTCCCAATCTTAGCTAGAACCAATCTACCACTTCACAATCAATACACAATCACTAGATCTACACTATCGGATTTACTCACTATTTGAATTACACAAATACACAAGATAATTACAATAGAGGTTTGGTACTTAGAAGAAAGGAGGAGAGATCACTAATCAACACTTCGTTTCTTGGCGAATACGAGGGTTCTTCTCTTGCACTTGAAAGAGAGGGAAGAGATGTGAAGAAGAGATTAGATCACTTGAAACAAGATCAAGAGATGTTAGTGATCAAGATATTTAGTGAGAGAAAGAAGGTTTTTAGAGAGAGAAAGAAGTGTGAGAAAATTCGTGCAAAGAGGTCTGTTTTCAGCAAGGGGTGGACCAGTATTTATAGACAGGAAAAGCAAACCGTAACTGGTGGCGGTCCCGGTGGTCCCATATATATAAGGGGCCGTCATGCCTATAAGGGGGCCGCCACCTAGACTCCGCTCCCTTTTTGTCTTTTTGTAGGGAAGGTTGTATCTGGTGTAGAAGCTTCCGTTTTGGGGGGAAATTTTGAATTTCATATTTTAAGTTTTAATAAAACTTTTCTTTTAATTAGAAAATATTTTGTATAATTAATTTTATGAAAATCTTTTGTAAAAATGTAATGGATAAGAGAAAAATATTTTCTTGATCATTAATCATGCTTAATGATTTGTTTGTTCATACCTTAAGTGATCACTAATCTTAGAAATGGAATTTTACGATTAATAATTTGTAAACGTTTTATTTTATTGTAAACGGTTTTTACATTTTGTTATTATCAAAACGTTGAGAGGTCGAAAAATATAAATAACGTTTTTAGACATTATTTGTATTAACAATCTCCCCTTTTTTGATGATGATAAAATATAAACTCATTTTGTATAAAATTAATAATTACATATTATTAATGAGTTTTGTTCCATTTCTCCCCCTTTTTGTCGAATTCAAAAAGGATGATCGTCGAGTGGTTGTAGGAAGAAAGAATTCGACAATATCAAGACTCCCCCTTGATGTATACTCCCCCTTTTTTGGGGCACCAAGGGATCGATCTTATGAAAATTATGTGCTACAAAACAAGGTTAGAAATATAAGTGCAAGACAAATATCTTTTAGAGCAACACATTATATTTAAGTCACCCAAAATAGAGTTTCATTCAACCAACAAGAAACTCATATACTAGCAAATGCAACTAATACATTCATATCAAATAAAACTAGATCTAATACGAGCTAAGATAAATTCATACAACATTTTTATGAATCATTACAATATAAAGTAGATAAAATTATAAAGACATAATAAGGCATAGATCTACACTAGTGGATTCTTAAAGAGTAGAAGATGCCATAATCTAAAGATAGGTTGTTTATTATTAGGTGAACTTGAGCTTTTGAGATTGCTCAATTATGGTGAGGAGGTTGTTATTGAGGATGGAAATTGAGTGGAAGGACCAATGATGAGAGATTTGATACGATTTAGGTCATCTTTCAATGTATCAAATGGATTTCAGGTATCCAAGCAACAATGACAAAATTCTGAATGAAAGTTTACTTGTTTTAAAGAAGGTGGAGGGATATATGGTGAGGTAGGAGGTGAAGGATTTATGGCATCAATTTCTTGTTGGAGATTTATGTCAAGCATATTGAATAGGTGATGAATTTCATTCAGGTTTTGAGTTGAGTTTTGTAGAGGTGAAGAGTAGTGAAGAGTAGGAGAGAGAGTTATTTGAGAAGGGAGAAGTGGAAGTAGTCCTAGTTGGTAGAGGAGAAGGTGGTGAGGGAGGAAGACCATGACTTTATCTCTAAGGTTCGAGAATGGCCCTTTGGTATTTTTGTGAGTAGTCACGAGGGGATTTGCTAGAGGATGACATTTGAGAAATTGAGCAGAAGTGAAGAATTTAAAAGTGAAGATGTTATTGAGATGGAGAAGAATGATGATCTTATATAAGAGGATTTTTGGAAAGGCATGGTATTAGAGAATGAGGATTCTAGGAAGTGTTTTGCCTAGAAAAGGAAAGAATGGGTTGGACCTAAGGAAATAGTGTTCAAAGTTGCAGAAAAAGAGAGATTAGGAAAATTTCATGTTTCCTTGATGGCGGTCCGGCAAACCTCAAGCTGTCCCATATATATTAGGGGCCGCCCTTGATTTTGGGGGGCCGTTCTCTGGGTGTTTTTGCCGAATTTTCCAAGGGTTAATTGTTTTCTAGAATAACTTAAGTGAGTTGGAAGAGATTTTGCATATGCCATTTTCTTCAAGAATCACATAATCTAGCTAAAAGAGAAAAGAAATCATGCAATGGTGCCAAGTATAATCATATAAATGACTTAACGATCAACTAAGTTTCATATAGCAAGCATGAGATAATAACATAGATATGTTTTACATGTACTTGAGTGGCCGTTGATAGGGGTTAAGAAAATATTACACAGTAATAATGTCTAGTATTAATTCATAAGAAATATCTCAACCATCATTTAAATCATTACTTGAGGCTTCTTCAGAGGATATGTAGATGATAGATTGAAGATGAGTAGGATGAACCCAGGGTTTCATGGATGGCCAGAGTGATTTGTATTTTGATTCTTGTAGATGAGGATTGATTTTGATGATGTGATCATAATATACGATTTATAAATCATTTCCATATTGCATTAGAGAATTTGTTTAATTTTTTAATCTTTTCAACTCGTTTGGATAGAAAATTAGGCAAATTGAATTAAGTACGTTGTTAGAAGCAATACAGACATTGACATGAAATGCAGAAGAAAATGGTGAGTTATTTTGAGTGTCAAAGGCATTATCTTGAATGATTTCATTCCAAGATCTTATGTCATGACGAAGCTCTTCCTTGAGGATTTTGTTTTGAAAAATGGTTTGTTCGGTTGTTGTGATTAATTGAATAATTTCATTTGGTGTTGGAATGTGTATTTGATAGGGTGTGTTTGACTCTTGATTAGTTTTCAAGGAGTCGAGAGATGATTCTTTCCAGATAATGAACATCTCACTTCACATAGAATGGAGTGAATCAAGGTGAATGACTCGAGTGAGAAATTAAATGTTCTTTTTAATGCCCAGAATGTTAAAAGGATATTTTGATCATCATTTTTGGTAATTTTTATTGAAGAGTAGAATTCAAGTAGAAATCTTGGACAAATCCCTTCGTGAAGTTCATATATTTTCAAAAGTATGATAATTTGAAAAAGAGTTTGAATATTATCATATTTAGTGGATTCAGGAGACACAGGACGACCTTCATGAATTGACCTATATTCTAGGTTTCGAATGACAGGTTTTAAGATATCAGGAATATAGTTTTCATTTGAGATTGTTGGAACATATGATTTTGTGTACCGTAATTCATCTTCCAAAGTCATTTCACCTAGAATTGAAAAAGATAATTTTAGTGAGGTTCCTTCATTTAAAGAGAGGTCTAGTGTGTGCCTAAATGTGACAAATGTAGAGCAACGATTAACCCAACCTAAACATTAAAATCCTAAGAGTTGATCCAAACGCTCCTTAATTTGATTTTGCTCATCCAGACAAGTCGAAAAATACATATGAATTATGTATCTAGAATTTTGTTCACGAGATCATTATGCATGTGTTTGAAAACGTTTTTAAGTTGTATTGACAATGTATAACCACAATTTTATTTTGTTCCTAATGTGAGTGATTTGAAAATAAAATTGGGGTTTTGGTTCAAAATTAATTTTTCTACAAACTCACTAATATATGCAAATCCTATGTTTACAGGAAGCATACATTGTATCCTAGTAGTCCTAATTGTATGAAATTGAAAGAAAAATAGAAAATCCCCAATTTATTTTTTGGTGTTCATCATGAATCCTAGACTCAAATTGAAAGAAAATAGATGAAATGACTTACAATTCATGATCTTTAAGATGTTGTGAATGATTGTAGGTGTTGATTTTATTTTCAGTTTATGTTTTAATGGGTGATTTTGAGTTTTTGAGTGGTTTTGGTCATGTTCGTCACTTGCAGCACGAAGAGGGGTGTTTGTTTTTGTGGTTTGAAATGTTTTTTGACTAAGTGTAAAATATGGAAGTCTGCTGATGGCGGTCCCCTAATGTCTGGCGGTCCCAAATATATTGAGGGGCCGCCTGTGGTATGGGGGCCGCCCTTAGTGAAGGGGTTTGGACTTAGTTTTTGATGAAAATTTTACGAAGAGGAGTGACATTTTAATTTGCATTTCGCGAATTAAAAAATACTTAAAGTACTTCGGATGAAGTATTCAAGTTGTCACGACACGGAATGGAACACGAACTAGAATTGAGACAGAAGAAGGAGAAGCGGACTAATATGATTTACGGAATGTGTTCCATCATTCCTAAACCAATACGTAGATAGTTAAACGATTCACGTTTAATGGGTTTAGTGAGAATGTTTGAAATATTGTCGACGGACGGCACTTTTTCGATTGAGATATGTCCTTTCTGACTTTATCACGAAGAAAGTGGTGACGTATTTCGATGTGTTTGGTACGAGAATGTTGCACCGGGTTTTTGCTAAGGTCAATCATGCCTTTGTTATCACACATGATGGGAACGTCGTTGAGTCGTACGTCGTAGTCGATGAGAGCTTGTTTCATCCATAGTGCTTGTTGACATGCCTTTTCGGCGCTTACGTATTCGGCTTCGGTAGTGGATATAGCAAGAGCGGTTTGTTTCTTCGAGAACCAAGATGTCAAACAACATCCCACGAACGTACAAATACCGCTAGTGCTCTTTCGGTCCACATAATCTCCCGCATGATCAGAGTCGGCATATACTACGGTTTCTATGCCAGTCCCCTTAGGATACCATAATCTTAAGTGCGTAGTGCCTTTAATGTATTGAAAGATACGCTTAACCGCTTCAAGGTGAGAGGTTTTAGGAGCCTCTTAGAAGTGGGCACAAAGGCAGACACTAAACATGATATCGGTCCTACTTACCATTAGGTACAATAAACTACCTATCATGCCTTGATACTTGGTACTATCTACTGACTCACACTCTTCGTCTTTTGTGAGTTTAGTATTGGAGGACATGGAGGTTTTCATTGGTTTAGAATCTTCTAGACCAAATTTCTTAAGCACTAGCGGTATTTTTACGAGAACTTAACTTCTTCCTTGAACTTAACTTCTTCCTTGAACTTAACTTCTTCCATTTGTTTTATTTGTAATCCAAGGAAGAAGTTAAGTTCACCCATCATGCTCATCTCGAACTCGTCATGCATGATTTTGACAAATTCATCACACATGTCTTGACAAATCGAACCGAATATAATGTCATCGACATATATTTTAACAATGATGAGATTTGGACTTTTCTTCTTAGTAAAAAGAGTGTTATCTACCATTCCCATTTTATATTCATGTTTAATAAGGAAAGCTTTTAATCTATCATACCAAGCTTTGGGTGCTTGTTTAAGACCATATAAAGCTTTCTTTAGTTTATAAACATGATCTGGTTTCTCAAAATCAATAACTCCTGGAGGTTGAGCCACGTATACCTCCTCATTGATAAATCCGTTCAGGAATGCACTTTTTACATCCATTTGGAATAGTTTAAAATCTAAGGCACAAGCATAAGCTAATAATATCCTAATAGACTCAAGTCTAGCAACTGGAGCATAAGTTTCATCATAATCGATGCCCTCTTGTTGATTATAGCCTTGAGCAACTAACCTAGCCTTATTTTGAGAAACAACACCGTTCTCGTCTAACTTATTTCTAAATACCCACTTAGTTCTTATGATTGTCATATTCCTAGGTTGTGGAACTAACTCCCAAACGTCGTTAGCAACGAATTGATTTAATTCTTCTTGCATGTCGACTATCCAACTTTCATCTCCTAATGCTTTATTCACATTCTTAGGTTCTATAGTTGATATAAAACAAAAGAAGTTACTTTGGTTTTGGGCTTGTGATCTAAGGGTTTTTTGTTTATGGTTTCCTATGACATTTTCTAATAGATGGTTCCTAGATTCCTTAATGTTGACTATTTCGTCAATCTCTAAAGTTTCATCCACAATGTTGTTTTCTAGGTTTTTCTTTTTAGTGACCTTAATTGCTTCTTCTTCATCTAAGTCATCATCTACCAAGGGTGATGTCTTAGAGGGTGGAGGAGTTTCATTGAATGTCACGTTAAGTGATTCTTCGACTTTCCTAGTGTGTTTGTTTAGGATGATGTAGGCTTTACTATTTTGAGAATAACCTAAAAAGATACCTTCGTATGACTTTAGGTCAAACTTTGTAAGGTAGTCTTTAGTTTTTAGAATGAAGCATTTACTTCCAAACACTCTAAAGTAATCTAATGTGGGTTTCCTACCTCTTAAGAGTTCGTAGGGTGTTTTTCCTAGAATGGCTCTAATGAGAATTCGGTTGAGAATGTATGTTAAAGTGTCTACTGCGTTACACCAAAACTTTTATGGTAACGATTGCTCATGCAACATAGTCCTACTCATTTCTTAAAGTGTCCTATTTTTCCTTTCAACCACGCCATTTGATTGAGGAGTGTGTGGAGCCGAGAAGTTGTATGTAATATAATTGGCATTACAAAACTCTCCAAATTGCACCTCATTATCAAATTCTCTACCGTGGTCGGTTCTTATTGACACTATAGAACAACCTAATTGGTTATTGATTTTCCTACTAAATATTTTGAATTGATCGAAAGCTTCGGTTTTATCCTTAAGGAATCTAGTCTAAGTATAACTAGAGTAGTCATCTACTATGACTAGGGTGTAACGGTTTCCTCTGTATCTCCGTATGGCGGATGGACCGAAGAGATCCATATGGAGAAGTTCTAAGCATCTAGTCATTGAGACTATATTCTTAGCTTTGTGACTAGCGTGAGCTTGTTTTCCCATTTTTCAAGCATCACAGAAATGTTGATCAAACTTAAGCTTAGGTAGGTTTCTAACTAATTCCTTAGAAGCCAACGATTGAATGAGACGCATGTTTGCGTGACCTAATCTCCTATGCCACAATGTGGAATTTTCATCAATCGTTGCTAGACAAATTTGATCCTTTATATAAGCCTTTCTTTCTAATACCTCTACCTAAGACTTTACCGTCCTTAGTGATTTCACTATCATGTTCAGAGAAATTTACTCTACACTTATTATCACATATTTGTCTTATACTTAGCAAGTTAAATCCTAAGTTATCAACATGTTCTACATTATCTATTTTGATAGAGTCATTAGAAATCGTACCTTTGCCAATGATGTTACCGCGAAGATTACTACCAAAAATGACATTACCTCCATTGTATGCCTTGTAGCTTGAGAAGAGCTTTCGGTTACCCGTCATGTGTTTAGAGCATCCGTTATCCTTTATCCAATCATCCGGTTCCAAGTCGACTCCAAGGCATATCTATTTATATAAGGCAACACCTCAAACATTTGGTCCCCAATATCTCATGGGTCCAAAGTAGTTAGTGCTAAACATCCCTTGCATTTGATGCAATTGGTTAGGATGAGTAAATGGAGAACATATTTCCTATGGCATGTAACTTTGACGTGGAAAATTGTTCCAAGTTACAGGAAAGCCATGAGGTCGATTTTGTCGACCAGTGTTCCTTTTTGGTTGCGGTGTTTTGGTATGAGGATAATTATTATTGACTCTTCTAGGAGGTGTAGTTTTTGATCTAAAATTTAGCTTCAAAAATCCAACTCTGGGTTTTGACAATGGCTTATAGAATTGTTTAACTTCATTGTCACTAACAACGGGAACTTTAGCTTTGTTTATAATTATGTGTTTTGGTCTAGGACCTAAAATAAATTTTTGAAAAGACACACTTTTCTCATATCCAGGCATTGCTGGTGGCAGTCCCATAATTATTTTGGGGGCCGCCTAGGCACTTTAGGGGCCGCCCATATTTATGGGACCTCCATCATATGACACCTTTTTCTGAGCTTTTACAAATTTTATTTCTTTAGTTCCACTAGATGATGCTTCAAATGAATTAAACCCTAAACCAAGTTTATCACAGGAGGGTTTTTGATTATTTAACATTTCATTTAAGCAATGTGTACTCTTTTCAAATTTATTTAATCTAGTGGATTCTTCTTTGAGTTTTTCATTCTCAATTTTAAGCGTATGACACTTTGCACAATCGAGATCAACTCCCTTGTTTTTCTTGAGTGTGGATAATTTATCTTTTAATTCTTTAAGTTTGTTTTCTAGACTATTTCTAGTAGCTTTTAACCTTTTGTTCTTAGTGATTATATTTAAACTCATTTTGCATAACTTATCATATTCGTTGTCTAAAGCTAAATCATCAATTGATGAGTTTTCATCACTAAAGTAAGATGATTCGGAACATACCTCACTTGATGCATGAGCTACAAGACACGTTTCATCTTTGACCTTCTCATCATCTTCTTCACCGCTATCGCTCCAAGAGCCTCCGACAAAAGCTCTTTGGTTCTTATCTTTTGGTGGTTTTGGACATTCTCCAATAAGATGATTCGGGTCGCCGCATCTAAAGCATTTTCTATCACTTTTACCGTTCTTGTCATCACGGCTTCTTTGGAACGTCTTTTTGTCGTTCCGAGGTTGTCTCACGAATCTACCTCTTCTTTTAAAGAACTTCTTGAAGTCTCTTACCGCCATGGCGTACTCTTCGTCTTCACTACCGGAAGTCGAACACTCTTCATCACTAGATTCTTTCTTAGCCTTTAAAGCAATAGATTTCCTTTCAACTTTTGCTTTGACTATTTCAGAATCTTTCTTGATGATCATTTCGTGAACTTTGAGGTTCCCGATAAGTTCATCAAGAGATAGTGACGTTAAGTCTTTCGACTCTTCAATCGCCGTGACCTTTGCTCTCCATTTAGGATGTAGAGCCCTAAGAAACTTCCTTACGTAGTTCTTACTAGAATAACCTTCATCAAGAGCTTTAAGACTAGTAATAATAGTATTAAATCTAGCAAAAGCACTATCTATAGATTCGTCTTCGGAAATGACGAATTGTTCATATTGTTGAACCAAAAGGTCGATCTTATTATCTTTGACTTGGCTATTACCTTGATGGGTGATTAACAAAGTTTTCCAAATTTCTTTTGCTGTGTTACACATGAAAATTCTTTCATATTCTTTTCTTGGCAAAGCATTTTTGGCAAAGCAATGTAAAAAATAATCATTTGGGGCCTCATTATTTTTCGCAAGTCTCTTTTAAGATCATCGTTTTTATTTTTCAAAAGTTGATAACCTCAACTAATTGGTTTTCGGATTTTGTTACAATAGGTTTGAAAATCACCATCGTAAATAAATTGCCAAGATCTAGATCTTTGATTAACATATGTCTCTAATCTAATTTTCCAATAATAATACTATCGCTTTCAAAGAGTGATGGTCTTTGCATAGATTGCCCTTCTAGATATTTGTCAGAATTCATAGATCGATCCAAGCTTTCAAAACTTAATTTTTAAAAATCTTAAGTGACCTTGCTTCGATACCAATTGTGGAAACTATAAGGGGAGGTTGAATAGTTTACAGGTTCGTTTCGTTTTAAAGGTTTTCTTTCAAAAATGTTTAGATCTGGAGTTAAATGTTAACCCAATCCACAAAATGAACAAGCAAATAACTAATCTACACTAAAACTAGATTAAAACAAATTAATAATGTAAAGTAAATGGAAGGAAACAACTAAACCAAGACACCAGAGATTTTATAGTGGTTCGGCTACTAAGCACCTCTCGCCCTAACTCCACTCCCCGAGTATCCGACTCGATATTTCACTATGTCAACAAGTTCCCTTTGAAACGAGAAAACCATACACTCCGGTTACGTTATTTTTCAACACAAGCTAAATGTCGAGTCCTAATCTTAGCTAGAACCAATATACCACTTCACAATCACAAGATCTACACTATCGGATTTACACACTATCCGAATCACACAAATACACAAGATAATTGACAATAAGTGTTTGGTAACTTAGAAGAAAGAGGAGAGATCAACTAATCAACAACTCGTTTCTTGCGAATCGAGTGTTCCTTCTACTCTTGCACTTGAAAGAGAGGGAAGAGATGTGAAGAAGAGATTAGATCACTTGAAACAAGATCAAGAGATGTTAGTGATCAAGATATTTAATGAGAGAAAGAAGGTTTTTAGAGAGAGAAAGAAGTGTGAGAAAATTCGGGCAAAGAGGTCTGATTTTCAGCAAGGGGTGGACCAGTATTTATAGATAGGAAAAGCCAACGGTAACTCATGGCGGTCCCATATATATAAGAGGGCCGCCAGGCCTATAAGGGGGCCGCCACCTAAACTCCGGTCCCTTTTTTGTCTTTTTGTAGGGAAGGTTGTATCTGGTTTAGAAGCTTCCGTTTTGGGGGGAAATTTTGAATTTTAAATTTTAAGTTTTTAATAAAACTTTTCTTTTAATTAGAAAATATTTTGTATAATTAGTTTTGTGAAAATCTTTTGTAAAAATATAATGGATAAGAGTAAAATATTTTCTTGATCACTAATCATGCTTAATGATTTGTTTGTTCATACCTTAAGTGATCACTAATCTTAGAAATAGAATTTTACGATTAATAATTTGTAAATGTTTAATTTTATTGTAAACGTTTTTACAGTTTCTTATTATCAAAATGTTAAAAGGTCGAAAAATATAAATAACATTTTTAGACATTATTTGTATTAACACAAGCAACAACAACAACAAGAATGGGATGCATGGGAAAAGGAAACGGTTATTGATGAAGATGAGGTGATTCCTGAAGATGAAACACCTGAGCTGATCATAGAATTTCAGAAAGTTGATAACCGTGTTCCAACTATCTTTGATCGTGCAAGAATGGAGGCTATACTAAATGATATGTTGAGTAATCAGTTTAGAAATGCTGAAGAGTATGCCTATCATTTGGAACAAGCAACAAACTTTATGAAGAATCAGATAGTTTGGGAAAGCAAACAAGAAGACATAAGACGATCAATACCAAAAGCTCTCGTTTTCTATAGACCACAAAGGAATCCAAATGAACCTCCAAGGTACATATAACAAAGATCTATTCTTTATAAAGAATGGAAATACTAAAGAGAAGAAGTATATTCTTTCACTCCACAAGATACACGCAGAACGATTTCCAGAAGTTGATCTAGAAGAAAAGATGAATCGTTGGGTTCGTAAAGAATTCAAGAATTTTAATGAAGACGCAGGTTGTCAATTTAACATTGGAAAGATTCATGGCATAAGAGAGTGTACAAGCAAAATCAAAGAAAGTCAAAGACAATCCAGAAGACTATTTCTCCAATCACAGGATTACAGAAGTTGCCAGAATTACTACTGATCAACTATATGGTTTGGACTTCATGGAACAAATAACTGTGATGAGAGAAAATGATAAGGCATATAGTTTTTCTGAAGTTGACTTCAAGTATCTGAACAAAAATGATATTGAAGCCTTGTATTATCTCTGCCAGGACAAGAAGGTCAATTATCATGAAACCAAGTTGATGAATTCCTTAATAACGTTCATCAAAAGTCATGTGATCTGGGAGAGAGTTCATGATTTCAAGTTGGGTATAGAAAGTTACCAGATAAAGATCAACTTAACCGCACCAACATTGATATTCCCTGTTATTCAAGCACATGATCCATACTCAATAGTAGATAAGCCAAGTACAAGTTTGATTTACTTAAACAGCAAAGAATAGAAATGGGTTATGTATTTGGTGTACATTCTTATGTTATTGTGATGCTACGTTGGAAAATGTCTTGAATGAAGTAAAGCTAAGGATCTTTCAAAATCAGTTCTGGAAGAAACCACCTCGGCTAGGCGAATTAGACCTTGACATAATGAAAGCATATGAAAGAGAAATAACCAAGAATCTAAGACATCGTAAGCAAATGAGAAGGTGGGAAACGTTTATGAATGGAAGACTAATTTTACCGACGATGAAGCGTCTATAATAATCAACCCTTAAGGGGAGATTGTTAGGTTTAAGAAAAGTGTTTATTATTAGATGAATTGGTCTTTGTATAGTTTATAGTTTTATTAGTAATTATATTGTAATAAAGTCTATCTTGGTTAAAGTTAAGTAAAGTTGACCAAGGTTTGACTAACGTTAGAAAAATAGAATAGGGTTAGCAATAAGTATAAATACCCATCTAGGAGGGGTATTTATACAAGTCTGTTACATTTTGTAACTCACTTCTCCCTCCTATTTCTATTTTCCCATTTGGAATGAAAACTTTGAAAATGATGAAAAATACTCTCTAGCTCCTCTCCTCTAATTATATAACTTTGGTATGATACTATAGTGCAAACATGACATATAACAAGGACCATTTTCGATATGATGAACTTATCGTTGATTTTTAAACAAATTTAGATAATGAATAATTTTGATGTAAAGCTAAATTAGTACTTAGTTTAAACATTGGAAATCATGAAAAATGATAAGTCTAATTTCAATGGTCAAAATAACAATTTTGATATGGTCAAACTGTCAATTTCGATAGTCAAATGTTACCCTCAAAATATTGAGCTGAACAAGGAAGCTCGGCTACTAATAATGGAAGCTCGGTCTTTATTTAGTAAATGTTGTAATAAGCTAGAACAGGAATTGGGCTCGTTAGTTAATCTAATATTGTAAGCGTTGTGTGCTTAAAGCCCAAGTAATCCCAAGCCTAACCCAGGACAAATAGGGTAAAAGCTATAAATGCTCTACCTACTTACAAAAAATGTCCAATATGAAGAACCGACGTAAAAAACACTCATTATGCATCATATATTTTTATCTTGTGATTCATTATGCATAACATACATTTTTCTATGATTCATTATGCATAACATACTTTTTCTCTATGATTCATTATGCATATGTAAAAAAGTATGCATAATGAATCAAAAACACAGTATATTATGCATAATGAGTGTTTTTCACGTTGATTATTCATTTTGGACCATTTTTGTAAGTTGGTAGAGCATTTATAGCTTTTACCCAGACAAATACCACGGTCCATAAAGCCTTATAAGGCCGACCCATTAAAGTGGTATAAATACCCCTCTCTAAGTGTGGAGAGGGTGTTGGTTCTCATTTGTTACAAACACATTTGCTAGAAATCAACCATCTCATTTTCTTTCTTACTTTCTCTCTATAACTTCTTCATATCTTCTTTCCAATTCTTGGTTACAATGGTGAAGTGAAAGTGATTTCTTGGTTCCTACATTTGGTATCACTCGCCACAGTGTGGGTTTAGTGTTCGTTTGTGGTCTTAGTTTTGAGCTTATTTTCGTTTAATTTGGAACTCTTAAAGGTCACGGTTTGTTTTTTTTATAGCTTATCTTTGACTTGGTGTATTTTTCTTTGTTTTGTTTTTTGACAACGTGCCTACTGTTTCATCATTTCATTTACATTGGGCTACTCTTTTGGGCTTATTTTTTTAACACATCTATATTTTGGCTTACAAAGTCACGAACACAAGGAAGATATTTATGGCTTATTGAGTTTGAAACAGATTTAGTATAAAACTAGGTTATGTTCATGATTATCAACCTCGATTCTCTTTCTTGTTTCATTAGTTTGTTTTAAGCTTATTTAGAGCTTATCTTTAGCGTGATTTGAGCTTTTTCTGGGTGGCCTTATTACTTATATGTCTTGGCGGTTTGAACTAAGAACAAAAAGATAACACATCTCCTATTATTATGGATCAGTTGTTGGGTTGTTTTTTGCAAAAGATAGACAAGTTCGTACGTCGTATGTTTTTGTTGGTTTGTGAAGCCAAGTTAATCATAACCCGTAAAGGTGAATTAGTCATACCAGATTTGGAGGCGAATAAATCAACAACTTGTGGAAGCGAATAAGGCACCACTGTAAAGGTGAATAAGGGAAATTTTTTTGTGCAAGGCGAATAAGGAACTCATAGTGGAAAGGTGAGTTATGTTTTTTTTGTGATAGGCGATTTATAGCGATAGACGTTGGTGGCGTTTAAAACTATTTTGTGAGGTGGCGTTGAGTTTAGTGGGTTGGTTTCTGCGTTAGTTTCGAGGGGGTTTGTGAAGCGGTTGGTGTAGTGGGGGGGGGTGTCTTGGGTATAAATTGGGAAGTGGTGGGGGGGGGGGGGGGGCGTGGGGAGGTGGGTTGGGTAGGGTTGCTTTTTTCATAGTGAGACTTTAGGGGGTGTGAGCGTGGGAGGGGTGGTGGTTTTTGGTTATGGTTTGTATTGTGGTGGTTGTGTTTGTTGTTGGGGGCTTTTTGTGGGGGTGGGGGCGGGTTTTGGTTGGGTTTGTTATATAGATTATCATATATATGGGTGGGTGTGTGTGTTTTTTGGTTAGATCACAGCAGGGTATTTTGGTGGGAGGGGTTACGCCCGCCACCCCCCCGCCCCTGTGGTGGGAAGTATGGATAGTCTATAAGGTTTTAGTTTGGAAATTTTCGGTTATTGGCGCAAGTTGGAAGGAGGGTGGAGTGGAAGATTTAGGTGTTAGTTGGGTTTGGAATGGGGTGGTGCGATTTATGTGGGTGTTGGAGTTACCTTGCTTCGACATATTTGTGGAACTTACGGGATGTACTCGAACTTGGTGCTGATCTTGATACATATTACTCACAAAATTATTTCAGGAAGTCCAAAGTGCTTCCCTTTGGACTGTTGTGGTCTGGTGGGGTAGGAGAGTGAGGGTTGAAAGGGGTAGTCTATGGGGCGGGGTGCGGTGGAGTGCGTGTCCTTGTTCTGGAATCCCATTGTAGTATGCCAGGAGAGTCTGGAGTAAACAGTCCACCCAATTACTTGCTGGGAGTTGTCTTGAGGTAAGCTTGTCGTCTTGTGTCTTATTTTTGACCAAAGATTATGAATTCGTTAACCCACACTTACCTTCTGCCCTACTCTTTGCAATTCCTCCATTCAACTTTGCAGTGAGTGAGTGGCCAAGGTTTTTAACAAATTGACCATTTTTCTATACATACTTATTTTGGTTGAAGAAAGAGGAGTTAATACGGGTTTGACTGAGAGAGATTAGAAATAGTCTGCTTGACCAAAATTAAAGTCATTGGTAGTGTAGAATCATTGATAATACTGGTAGGTTTCTTGTTAATGTGTCGGTGTGCTGGGGATAACTTGACTTTTTCTGCTTGCTCTTACTGTTTTAAGTAATATAACGTTAGAGATTTTTACTCGGCGCAATAAGTCGACCAATCAGAGTAGCTTTATATATGAGAGAATAAGTTTGATTTCTCTTTCATACTTTTCTTTCATTGCTTCTCTTTTCTTTTGCGCATGTTATTAATTTCCTTTCTAACGAAAATAGTCAAGCTTTGCTACCAGCCTCTACAATTTATTCACATAAAAACCGCCAAGTCCTTTAATTCGGTTTGTTCTGGGGTCAATTAAAATTTTGTAGAAAACACCAACAAGTGGCGGGTTTTTATTGACGCAGAAGCCAACGAAAGTGGGCCGGATTTGCTAGAGATTGTGGATTTTCTTCGAGGTTCCAACTCTGGTTATGTTTTAACTGCAAATGCAGTAACTATCTTATGATATCTGTTCTTGGTGTTGAATATCTAATTGTTGGCAGTGTGCTATCGCAAACTGAGCACTACATGCTGTATGGGTCCTTAGGAAAGAATAGTGAATGCTTGTCCATTGTGATTACCATTAGGCTCAAAATCTCGGAGATGTCAGCGTCAAATAGTGGATTCCACTACATCTTGTGATGGAGCCAAGGAATTACACAATGTAGCCCATGATAGATCTGTTAGAGGGTTATGGGAGAAATAGTGCGTATCTGCTGGATGCAGAAACCTTTTTACTCTTTTTGGAAAGTTTCTTTACACCCCAACTGGAGGATACTTAGTCCCACGCATCTTTGCAATGTTTAAGTCTTAAAAGTGGTGGATGGGTCAATGTTGGTTAGCCTGAATATTGCTATGCTCTTGGATCTGTTATTCATGGGTAGAGCTTATATGTTTTTCAAACTCATTTTTCATGGGTATGGTGGCCAAAATGTTGAAGAGCAACAAAAAGTTTTTGATGTATCCCGTTTTATGCAAATGATTTTAATATCTCAACATGAAAACAAACCCCATTATCTAGCTGTGAGCTTGACCAAAAGGTGATATTTCGGGAATATGAAAAGGGGTTTTCAAGGGGGGACTACCAAGTATCCTTTATTGCCTTCTTGTTTGCTTGTTGCTATTAACCCTATGCAGGACAAGAATGTGCTCAAGCTCCATCCCACCCATTCCTCAGCTCACCAATAGCACCTCCCCACACCTTATTATCCCACACATAGTACGACCTCCATCACGCCTCCCTATTCCGCCAAACCTCTCCACCACCACTCTATTCAATCACCAAACACCGCACCGTATCCCAACGACTACCACCACCACCTGATGTACTTGAACCTACATCAGGGATGAGTACATCTATTGAGGAGCAATCTCTGATCCACCCTCACTTCTCACTCCTCACAAGAAACAGGCTCCACGTCACATGCCTTTGGATGATTTTGTCTTTAAGACAGTTCCTAGTGAGTATCACGAATAGATTGCCTGGAAGGATCTCAAACAAACAAGCTATCCAAGGGAAATGCAAATTGCTGAAACGCTAGTCAAGGAAAGGTGAGAGTTGGATGGGGTTTCTAGAAAAAGGAGGAATTTGTAGTTTTGACAGATTCAGAGGATGAGGACCTAAGGCTCAAGGGAGGAAAAGTCCACAGATGATCCTCAAGATTTTTCCATTACAAGGGATTGGTTACTCCTCTACAACAAGGCATATGCTTTCAGCGGGGATTAGGGAGGAACAAGTGGTTGATATAAAGTCCCCAAACACTCTTTGAAGCAGCCAATAACTCTCTCACAAAAGTTGCTTCTTTAAAGTCAAGGGTCCTTGAGCAAACTGAAGGAGCATACAGACGAAGAAAATGAGACCAAAGTAGGAAAGTTAGTCTCAAGCTTTAGACTTTCAAGAAGATGCATGCTTGGTGCTGTAACAGAATAGGTCAAAATGACTGGTGAGATAATGCTGTCTGGTGAGGAAGTTAATATGCGAGTGAAGTTAATATGGGCAGATTATACTTAATACTGTTATTGAGCAAGATAGAGCTGGGGTGAAGATAAGAAAAAAAGACAAAGAGAAGGGGAAAGCTCTATGTTGATTGAAGAACCTCCAAATGAAGTCAAGGAACAAATTTTACAAGAAGAAGCTTAGCTTGCAGATAGCAATAGAATTGGATTCTTACTAAAGAGGAAGGCTACAGCAAATACTTTGGATGCTCTCTAGCACAAAGAATTACAGAAGAAGAAGAGTGACTGGAGCAACAGAAGAAAAGAAAAGTCAAGTAAAGTTTGTGGCTCATATTTTACCACAAATTTTGGAAGATTGGGATTTGATTAGAGCAAAAACTTGAAGCTAATGCAGGTTGTCAATGAGCATGCTTGGATAGTGAACTTTAAAGTGAGTGATTTTGCAACTGGAATACGGTGGATTTGTGAATCAAGAAAGAAGATGTTTGCGTGAAGAAAGAGCTCAAAGACTTAAAAGGAAACAATGCCATGACCCAAATCACAGCTGAAACAACTTACATGATGACGTTACTTAAAGAATCAAGCGGACAATGGATGAAGATAAGCACGGCTTGAAGAAGAATAGAAATTGAGTTTCTGAAGAGGTAAGGTAAGAGTTTGCAAGGTGTGAAACAGATGGGAGTCTTTTGCTCCAATAAGTTTTGAAGCAACTAATGCTAGTTTGTAGATAAGATTTGGTGAAGGAGCGTTCAACGTAGGAGGCGAATTAAACAAATTTGAGAGGAGGCGAATTAAACGATTATGAAAGGCGAACTAAACTCGTTTTGTGATAGGCAAATTATACTAGGTTGTTTAGACGAGTTACACAAGTTACTAGTTTGGGTTTTTTGGTTTCGAGTGTCGGTTAATGTATGTAATAAGAAACACTAGCTAAACTCGATCCGGAGGTCGGGGAGGATGAAACAAGAAGTAAGCCATATTATTAATAGAAAGAGAAAGGAAAAGATGTGTATGTGTTTTAGAGAGAGAAAGAACACACACACACACACTTTGGTGAAATGATACAAATGAATCCTCACCCCTCCATGGAAGTATGGAGGGGGTATTTATAAGTCAAGACACGGGAAACTATTCCAACTTAACAATTCTAGTCCCTGTGAGTCTTGCCTAATGATAACTAATGTAATTCCGTATTAGTCAACATATTTTTAAGGCTAACAATCTTCGCCCAATATGTGGACATACGGAATTACTTACAATGTTCCTATCAAGTACAATTACAACACAATAAGGACTTCCAAAGTGCTTCCAATGCTGAAGATGACATTTGTGACTTCCTGTCTTGATACTTGTACTCCAGCTTGGATCTTCTGTGTCTTTACTTGTTCTGGAACCATTGTAGTATGCATGAGTTGGATTAACTTCCCCCCAATTCATGCAGTATGTCTTGAAAAGCTTTCTTCATAGACTTATTTTTGACCAAGATTCTGAATCAGCTTCCCCCCAAACCAACATCCCTATCTTGAGCAGATTCTCAAACTTTGATGTAGCTAGAAAAAACTTCTATTTGTCATTAACGTGCACAGCGGAATTTTTTAGAAGTAGAAAACCACATCAAATACTACTGCTACTTGTCATTAGGTCTTGGTGAATATTCGTTCAGGGGTACATGCAAGGAATCAGCAACAATTCTTCTCACGTATGCAGAATACTTCACAAACCATACTAAGTAAAGTAGTATACACTACTTCCCCCTGGAAGTTGACATGATTACATCAAAGTATCAAAGTGTCAAAGTACACATTTTCCCCCATGATGGTTTTGAACACTCGAAAGCATCATTGACGTGTATGACCATATTCACAAGACGTTCTTGTCATAAGAAACAATCTTGAAAAGTTATGAAAGACATTGAAGAACTTTGAAGGATTTTGCTTAGACTGTGAAGTACCATTGACGTTCTGTAGCTTCAATTATCCCGTGAGAATTGATGATCACATCTCAATCTTTAAACTCTCTGGATAACTTACCAACCTCGTATTCTGTCGGCTATTGTTGTGACCACTTGGTAAAGTAAACCCGATACACCAAAATTGAAAATGAAGTAGAATCCCCTAAATTTGTTACTTAATCTTGCACTGTTGTTGATGGAAGAACAGTGCAAGATTAAATCTATAAGTACTCTATACTCAACCAAAAAAGTATAAGAAGTACAACACCTCTTGAAATTATCCACATCGTCATCTGCGTGTGACATTGAGTACTACAATGTAACTCCTTTAAGTGATAGCTATATCTGTAAGCACTACAATGTAACTCCTTACATCAGGAAATAACTAGATAATCCAAGTCTTAATCATAAGCTGTATACGTTTAAGCAAGTCATCAATCGATAGATTTGGTTTGAAGAAAAGGGGTAGAAATTAGAAGGAAGTCTCGATGATGAAATAAGTAGATGCCTTCGTGAAACCCACTTCAATCTCAAATAAGGGATATCAAATCAACTCCGTGATCACTTGTCATCGTAATACGAATCTTTAGTCGTTTGTCATTTAAGTGAATCTTATTCGGATCGTTTTAAGTGTTATGTATCGAGTTTGTTGTATTGTTTTTGAGTTTTGAATGATTAACGGTTGTTAATTATGAATGTGGGGACTAACAGTGCAATAACAATGCACTTTGGAGGGCTAACGGCTGAATTATAGCTTGTAAGGACTAACGATGAAAAGCTATTTCAATAAAGAGGGTTAACTAATCGACAAAGGACGAACTTTGAAATTATCAAAAGGTTCAGGGACTGCATGTGACACTCTTTGAAACTTGTTAATAAATACAAAAATTTTCCCTCCACTTTAGTTCTTCTTCTTCGATTAAAATGTAGAAATAGGATACGATTCTATTTTAGATCTTACAAAGTCATACGGTTATCGTTGGTGAAAACCGAATATACCACGATGATCGAAAAAGGATCACGATCACAGTGGTATAAGTTATAAGTCTCATAGTTAACCGACACTAGAAACCAAAAAACTCGAAAAATACTTAAAATGTGTAGATCGGTTCCCAGTTGCTTCACAGTAGTTGGGTTCACACTAGCTATGGAATAGATCAGTTCTTAAGTGCTTTCGAGTAGTTCAGTTCACACTAGTTATGGAGTGGATCGGTTCTCAAGTGCTTCTGAGTAGTTCGGTTCATACTAGCTATAGAGTAGATTGGTTCTCAAGTGCTTCTGAGTAGTTCGGTTTACACTAGCTATGGAGTAGACCGGTTGAACTTGAATGAGTATATCGGTTCTAAAAAACAAAAAGCACTATTGACCTTTCTGTCTTTTCTTCTATTTCAAGCCATGTAGTATGAACAACAAAACCCAGATTCAATCTTCATAATAAGCTTGAAATAAGCGCTTTAACACTACAGATAGCTTCGTCAATAAGCACTTTTCTACCACATGAATAAGCTCAAAAAAACTTAACAAATAACTAATAAGCAAGACACTTTAACAACATAAGCAGTTACCAATATGAACTAAGAAAAAGAAAGATAATAAAAAATGTGTTTGTTTTAATGAAACATGACAAGAATATGCTTTAATACCTTAAACACCAACATTCTTAATGAAAACAAAACACATAAATGACACGCACGTTTTGTTTAAAACATTCCAAAAATGCAACTATTTAGAAAACGGGAAAAAGATTTACCCAAATAAACACGAATAAACCGAATCAATGAGCTCAAATATGCCACAACAAATAAGCTTAAGCGACCACAAACACAACCCACACGAATACAATACACCTCGGTTAGCTCTGATGCCAATTGTACATAAAAAGAAACACTAGCTAAACTCGATCCGGATGTCAGGGAGGATGAAACAAGAAGTAAGCCATATTATTAATAGGGAGAGAAAGGAAAAGATGTGTATGTGTTTTAGAGAGAGAAAGTGTTAGGTCTGAAATTCAGGATCAATAAGCAATATAGTGTATAGTCTAGAGAGAGAAAGTAGAGAGAGAAAGAAAGAGGATGAGGATTAAAGAAAAGATTAGAATGAGATTAAGAAACACCTAAAGACCCCCCTCATAAATGAGGTGGTGGAGGGGTATTTATACCCTTTTACAATAATGAGCATAAAGCCCTTGTCTTTTAGACTTTTACCATTTAGCCCCTTTGTCTTTTAGACTTTTTCTATTTAGCCGAGTCTTGTGACTTTATTTTAGTCACAAGCCTTTCACTTACCCTATTCAATCCTAACAATCTTCCCCCAAGGGACAATCATTGAGATCTCTCTTTGATCACATTAATGATCATTATTTTCTTATTCGTAACAATCTCCCCCTAAAGGATGATCATTGAGATCTCTCTTGTGACTTTGATCTTTGAAATTTAAATCTTGTTTGTCTTGATTCTTGTTGTGTAATAGCGGTCTTGTTCCAATCATGCTCTTGTGATCTTGATCTTGATCTTTTCATTTTCTTTCGTCTTTGCTTTTGAGATCTTTTCATATCATCATTATTTACTACGAATCCAACCTGATTTATCTTTTGAAGCTTCTAACCAACATACTCATACTTTCTTGACAGCTTACACTCTTCCTCATGTAGAACCTTTGTCTTGATCAATAACTTGATGATTTGATGAAGTTCTTTGATTTATCAGAGTTGCGGAAGTGTATCTTTGAACTTTATGTATGAGATATGAAGGTATGAATTACGACGGTGTTCTTGTTTCTAAAAGGTAGAGATGTTGTTGATGTTCTTCCCCCCAATTGCTTCCCCCCAAATAAACAACCATTCGTATACACATACTTCACATTTCTTCCCCCTAAATGTTGCACTCTATCGAAATATCCAGCTTGAACACTTCTCTTCCCCCTGATTGCATTTGATGACCATCAAACATAATCATAATCTTGTTACGCCTGAATATTCGATAGTGAAGTCATGTGTGGAGTGCGGTCTAAGCATGAGAGTCAACTACTAACTTCAATTCCAACAATCTCCCCTTATCAATATTGTGACATCATAAGTAACCTTGGTAATCCAACACTTCACTTGAATAAATCAAGGAAATGTTGTTTGTGTTTTTCGAAAACAAATTTCGAAAAAACACGATAACTACTAGATCACTTAGATTACTAGTTAACACTAATTGAATCATTAAACAATCATTTTCAAATTAGTGACCTACGTTCAGCTTTGGCTTGATGTTAGCACTGGTAGGATTTCCATTCATCATTGTGAATACTTTACTTAAGTATCACTATTGAATGTTCCGCGCAATGTCACAAAGACATGCAATGTCACATAGACATATAAGCGACTCTTGTACCTTTTTGTATCTTTGATGTTTAATACAAATGTACTTTTGTGTCCTATGTGAGATTTATGATTTGATCTCTTTTGGCTCTAGACTCAATAAGTGCTTTTTGGTTTTAGTGATCGGAGGCTGGAGCAGACTGCCACCTTTTCAATATCAACAATCTCGGAGTGAGATGTCAATAGATTATGCATTTAATCTCCGTGACAATGAAACAAGAATTCTTTTGAGAGAATCTTGAGTGGCTGGGAAGGGTTGTGCATTGCATCACTGGGTCCATGATGTCTTTCTTCAATACCAAATATCATCTTTGTGATATTCGATAGATTATGTATTGACCCGGTTTCTGCCTAAAGTTTGTGGAGGGCTTCTTTCTTTTCACCCTTTATCCATACATTTCTTTTTCATTCTTCAACCCCTTCAATGTTAAACTAACGCGTCCTCATTATCATCTTGTTGTGATTGTTCCGATGATAACTCATGCCTTAGTTAACATTATTCCCATTCACATTCTACTCCATCATACCTAAGGACCTATATTCTATCTATGGAATGTCCCTGGGTAGATCCCTCCGGTTCTGGTTGGATCATGGGATAATACCTAACCTTACCACCTTATATCTTCTTTGATCATTGTGAGGTAGTTGGTTGATGGGTATTTAAGATCGAAACCATAAAACCATTTGAAAATCAATCAAAGTGTTTGATATAAATCAAAACATTTAACACTTTGAAAGTTTCACTTTTTGAGAAATACTCCCCCTACACATGTGCATTGATATTCAAAATTATTTTGCACATGGAGGAAAGAGTTGATTGCACTTTGAGTCTTTTAGATCACTTTGATATTCCACACACTTAAGCATTTATCTTTCTTGATCACATTTTAATCCAATTTTCTCCCCCTCAAAAATAGCATACCAAATGATATTTTTGATATCAATGGATTAAAATAGCTATATGAGAATTTGAAAACACATGGGAGAAAACGGATATAGCATGATTATGATTTGGAACCTTTTTGAATGTTCTAAACAAATTTGAAAAATAGTTGCGTCAAAGTATATAAATATCTAAAACGTATGGTCAGTAGATTGCTCACTCCTCATCCTGTTAATTTCAGGAAACGGTCGTAACCGGACACAATCTTCACCATTTGCACGCTTATCGATATAAACATACTTGACCACAACTTCTTTTAAATCGATTATTATTCATTTGTTCAAAACATTTTCATTTGTATACCATTTTGCTTGAGCTCAAGATTTTGAATATCTTAAATGAAATAGCTCAAGTCCAAGAAGTTGTAAACTTCCCGTTGTGAGGATAAATGTACAAAAATGTACACTTTCCTTTATTTGAAGAATGAGTCCTAAGCTGACATATACTTAGAAGTCGTATGTCCCGAGCACACTTTTTGAAAATATGTTGATAAAATATTGCTCGAGACAAAGAAGATTTCTCTTCTTTTAAAGATAAAGCGCACTGAAACGTACATTTTTTTTTGAAAACCGGGTTGCTATCTGAAATTTAATAACAAGCCATTTTAGTGAGCGAAATTTTGAAACATTTTTGAAAATCTTTTTTTTAAATATGAATAAATTTTGCTCAAAACAAGAAGATTTTTTTTCTTTTTAAGGTAAAGCGCACTGAAACGTGCACTTCCCTTTTATTTGAAGATCAGGTTGCAATCTGACATTTGATTACAAACCATTGACTTGAGCTACAAAACTTTGAATGTTTTATTTGAATAGCTCAAGACCGAAAAGATTTCTCTTTTCGTTGTTAAGGATAAATGCACTGAAACGTACATTTTCCTTTTATTTAAAGCACGGGTTGCAATCTGATATATGATTACAAACCATTGACTTGAGCTACAAAACTTTGAATGTTTTATTTGAATAGCTCAAGACCGAAAAGATTTCTCTTTTCGTTGTTAAGGATAAATGCACTGAAACGTACATTTTCCTTTTATTTAAAGCACGGGTTGCAATCTGATATATGATTACAAACCATTGACATCGAATTTAGACAACAACCTTTGGAACCCATTTAAGCACGGTGCTAATGGGTTTACCAAATTTTGAAAACCAATTGAAAGTTGTGTCAAGTCGATGTAAAGATGTTGAGTTCCAACGAGGGCTTGAAACCGGTGTTTCATTTGAAAATAGCTCTCGTGGAATCAACGGAGATTTAAAATTCCTCTTGATATTCCATTGATTTTTGAAACTCGGTGTTTCAAATGGAGTTTTAAATCTTGTTGACGAAGAAGATTTCCATTTGTTAATGTCATTTGATGAAACATCCTGAAAATTTGTTTCGTTTGAAACTCTTCCTTTCTTGTTGATGGTTGAAGCAAAGTCATTCTTGTTTTGCATCGAAAGCATTTCTGATTTGGAATATTTGAAAGATTTCGAATGACTTTGCTTTGGCCTCCACACTTGTTTTACCGGTGTAAAACACGAGTGTGATGTTTCAAAAAATTGATTCTTTGCATGTGAAGCTCTTGTCTTAAAACCCTTTTGAGGAGAAAATGTTTCAAAACGTTGAGATTTCTTAGAAAACTTCCTATCTTTTTGTAAAGAATAGGTTGTAAACTGAGAAACCCTTCGTGAAAACGGTTTTGAAGATTCACCCGTGTGAACCTTTTCCGAAACACTTTCTTTAGGTTTTGAAGATTTTGAAACATTGATGTTCCATTTTTGCCGATTAAGAGAATCAAACTTCACTTTTAAAGCATTATATGAAGTCCTCAACTCATGATATTCTTTTTGACAAGAACGAATATCTTGAGATGCCAATTTTGATTCCAAATATGCAATTCGTTTTAAAAGCTGATCTTTTTCATCTTTAGGCAAAGACTGTGCAGTGACTGGTTTTGATAAACTCTTTTGCACATCAACTGATGGTTTTCCCAAAATTGAATGTTTATCAAACTTAGTTTGCACAGACTTTCCTTTCAGATTTTCCAATTGAGTTCTCAAATGATTAATTTCTTTCAAAAATTGATCCTTTTCAGCTTTAGAATCATCAACCTTACGAGCCAATTGTCGTTCAAGAACAACTTTCGTTTTTTCAAGTTTTTCAAAATACGCCTCAAATTTAGCTGTTCTGTTCGACAATTCAAGCTTGACATCATTAAAATCTTTTGTTTGTTGAGTTAAAACCTTTTCAAGCTCGACAATCTTTGTTTGTAACTCACATTTTGCATTATCACAAACATTCTCCCCCGATCCCTTGTTAAGTTCAGAAATATCCAACTGCTTCTTTTTGAAAAATTCAATCTTTCCGAGAATGTTTTTGAACTTAGTTTCAGCAAATTCAAACAATTGAGACTTCAGATTTTCTGCCTCGTCTTGTGTTACATTTGAAGTTTTTGTTTGGACCCGCGACTTTTTGATTGAATCAAACAAGTTTTTGTAAGTCAACTTCAAGTGTTCATTCTCCTTAATTAATGACGCCACTCGATATTCCAACTCAATGTTTTTCTTTCTCGTTTCCAATCTCATCAAAATCGTCCTAACTTTGGCTTCAATCACATTGAATGTTCTAACTTTTAGACCTTTGAACCGACTCAAATAAAATCTTTATAAGTCTGTTTCAAATGAAGCATTCTCGAGTTGTAACGATGCCAAAAAAATCTCATTTTTCTATTTAGCACAGTTTTTCAAAAGAAATATTTTCTCGTGACTTGTGTTGAAGAGCGATTTCCAAAAGCAATACCCTTTGCCTCAGATTTGACAAATCTTTTGTCCATTCAGTCAATTCTTTTTTGACAGTTTTCTGTTGTGACTTCAATGCATCATTACAAGCGCGTATCAACTGGTTTTACTCACATTTAAAACATCTTTTTGACTCTTTTGAAATTCTTTCAAATTCATCATGTAAATCCTTATTCCTTATTTCTCACACAAGAAAGTTAGGACAAGGATTTTGATATCTTCAGTTAAGGATGCTCCAAAATTTAATCTTTCAACAAATCCTTTTTTGATTCTCATTTCATCAAGATAGACCATCATTATTGCTACAAACGCATCATATCATTTCTTTTAATATCCCTTTGAAATAGATTCTGAAAGTCATCAAAGTAAACCTTAATTCATTAAGAAGTGGTATGACTTTTTCTCTGACAAAAATCTTACTTTCTATCACTTCCTTGATGTGTAAAAAATGCTTTCTCTTTTACTGTTCTGGTGTATTAAAGAGACAGCTTTTCAAATCCAACTTTTATATTGAATAATTCATTGATCAAAGGTAACTCACTCGGCATGGTTTTTGTTTCCAGAATCTTAACAAAGGGAATAGAATAAGGTGAAGAACATGTTTGCTTAACAGAAGGCTCAGAAAGCTGTTTTTGAGGAACAAACTCTTTATAAAGTTTGTTCAACTTTTCGTAATCGATTGGTTGAATCTTTAACTCTGAAAATTTTTTCATCTTTTTTAGAAACTCATGTCAATTTAATTGACTCTTTTCAGCATCCACCAAGAGTTTCCTCAGAAATCAAAAAACACATGGCAGTTGTTCATTTTTTATCAATAATTTCATAAGCACGTACAACATAGGAAATTTTAGCATAGGCTTGTGAAGAACACCATACCCTTTTATATCCCAAACACCCGACTTACGTAAGTTATCCCGAAAAGCTTTTTGTTCATTTGTAAGCAACCGAAGTGTGTCAGTTGATCTGCCCATTTTACAAACAACGTTTTCAAGATCTTTGATTTTATCTTGTAACTGAATAATATCATTAAGATATTTTTCCTCTTTGTCACGTTGTGTTTGTTTGAAAATCGTTTGTGTCTTTTGAAGTAATTGAACTATTTCCTCGTTTGATCCCATTTTCTCTATTTATCACAAACGAACCCAAAAATTTCGACACAACCCAAAAATTCAAATCGGTCACAAATTAACAGTTTTTCTGTTTCCTCCGTAAGAATCAATGAAAAGGAATTCAAGATTATCTATAAACCGTAATTGATCAATTTTCATTGATTATAATTTTTTTTTAATTCGGAAATAAACTCATATCTGAATGAGATTTAGTCCCAAAACATGTTTTCAAAAACGTGTTAAGTGAAAACCGAGTTTGACCATTGACCAAAAAATTAGTGAATTTGACTTCCGAGTTAGACTATTGACCAAAAAATTATTGAATTTGACTTCCGAATTTGACTTCCGAATTTGACTTCTGAGTTTGAAGGTTCCGATTTTGGTTTTGGATCAAGTATTTTGGATCTATGATGATGTTAGATCAAATCTGAGATCTTGTTTGACGAAACGAAAATGAAAATGGTTTTGAGTTTATGATTCTTGTTTGTGATTCCGAGTTTGAGTTTTAACCTATTTGAGTTTTCGAGATTGAGACAATGATGATTAAAAAAAATCTGAGATCTGTTATGATGAATTCCGAGTTTGATGTTACTTTTGAGATATAATTTATGAGTTTGAATCCCTTGTATCTTGTTTCCGAGTTTGATCTGGATCTGTGATGATATGTGTTAAAAATCTTTTTAAAGATTTGAGATAAGCTCAATAAAACACAAATCTGAGATCAATTGTTTTACGATTCCAACTCGATAAAACCGAGTTTGACCAGATCCACTACTGAATTTTAAATTGCAACTGTTTTTACTGAGTTTGACTAGTCAAACTTACTGAAACTGATTATTGTAACAACTTTTACTGATTTTGACCTTAAAATCTACTGAATTTCAAAAATAAGCACGAATTAAGCAAATTTTGTACCAATTCTGCCATGACACTTACGATAAAACCGTAAGCAATCAATCTCGATAGAACCGACATTAGCAAAATAAGTTGTTTTCAATGTTAGACCAAAAATAAGCAGATTTGACTCAAATTAAGCTCACAAAAATAAGTCAAAAATCAGTATAAGCACACGAAAAAATCAGAATAAGCACTGCAGCGAATCAGGACCAAATAATCATGAAATAAGCCCAAATAAGCTCGAAAAAGCTGCTGAAATAAGCTGTCAGAATAAGCTGTCGGAATAAGCTCTCCAAAACATCACTAATTCGCATGTGCAGCTCTGATACCACTTGTTAGGTCTGAAATTCAGGATCAATAAGCAATATAGTGTATAGTCTAGAGAGAGAAAGTAGAGAGAGAAAGAGGGAGGAGGAGGATTATAGAAAAGATTATAATAAGATTAAGAAACACCTAGAGACCCCCCTCACAAATCCCTTTTACAATAATGAGCATAAAGCCCTTGTCTTTTAGACTTTTACCATTTAGCCCCCTTGTCTTTTAGACTTTTTCTATTTAGCCGAGTCTTGTGACTTTATTTTAGTCACAAGCCTTTCACTTACCCTATTACACAATATTATTTTTCTATTTATTACAAGACTTTTATCTCAATAAGATCATCACTTTTATCAATCCTAACAGAAAGAACACACACACAGTTTGGTGCAATGATACAAATGAATTCTCACCCCTCCATGGAAGTATGGAGGGGGTATTTATAGGTCAAGACAAGGGAAACTATTCCAACTTAACAATTCTAGTCCCTGCGTGTCTTGCCTAATGATAACTAATGTAATTCCATATTAGTCAACATATTTTTAAGGCTAACAATCTTCCCCCAATATGTGGACATACAGAATTACTTACAATGTTCCTATCAAGTACAATTACAACACAATAAGGACTTCCAAAGTGCTTCCAATGCTGAAGATGACATTTGTGACTTCCTGTCTTAATACTTGTACTCCGGCTTGGATCTTCTGTGTCTTTACTTGTGCTGGGACCATTATAGTATGCATGAGTTAGATTAACTTCCCCCCAATTCATGCAGCATGTCTTGAAAAGCTTTCTTTATATACTCCTTTTTGACGAAGTTTCTGATTCAGCTTCCCCCCAAACCAACATCCCTATCTTTAGCAGATTCTCAAACTTTAATGTAGCTAGAAAAAACTTCTATTTGTCATTAACGTGCACAACGGAATTTTGTAGAAGTAGAAAACCACATCAAATACTATTGCTACTTGTCATTAGGTCTTGGTGAATATTCGTTCGAGGGTACATACAAGGAATCAGCAACAATTCTTCTCACGTTTGCAGAATACTTCACAAATCATACTAAGTAAAGTAGTATACACTACTTCCCCCTGGAAGTTGACCTGATTACATCAAAGTATCAAAGTGTTAAAGTACACATTGATTGTAAGTAATAAGAAACACTAGCTAAACTCGATCCGAAGGTCGGGGAGGATTAAACAATAAGTAAGCCATATTATTAATAGAAAGAGAAAGGAAAAGATGTGTATGTGTTTTAGAGAGAGAAAGAACACACACACACACATACCTTATGAGAAAATACAATATAAATCCTCACCCCTCCAGGGAAGTATGAAGGGGGTATTTATAGGCCAAGACAAGGGAAACTATTCTAATTTAACAATTCTAGTCCCTACATGTCTTGCCTAATGATAACTAGTGTAATTCCGTACTAGTCAACATATTTTTAAGGCTAACAATTGTTACTTAATCTTGCACTGTTGTTGATTGAAGAACGGTGCAAGATTAAAATCTATAAGTACTCTATACCCAGTCCAAAAATTATAAGAAGTACACCACCTCTTGAAATTATCCACAACAACATCTGCGTGTGACACAGAGTACTACAATGTAACTCCTTTAAGTGATAGCTATAACCCGTGAGCACTACAATGTAACTCCTTACATCAGAAAATAACTAGATAATCCAAGTCTTAATCATAGTTGTATACGATCAGGCAAGTCATCAATCGATATAGTGGGTTTAAAGAAAAGGGGTAGAAAATAGAAGGAAGTCTCGATGATGAAATAAGTAGACGCCTTCGTGAAACCCAACTTCAATCTCAAATAAGGGATACCAAATCAACTTCGTGATCACTTGTCATCGTAATCCGAATCTTTAGCCGTTTTGACGTTTTAGTGAATCTTATTCGGATCGTTTTTAGTGTTATGTATCGTGTTTGTTGTGTTGTTGAAATCAATTAACATTCACGGGATTTTACAATTCTATGACTTAAACCGTAAAAAGAATCAACTTTTACGGGATTTTACTAAATCAAGAACTAACCGTGAAATAAAAAATATTATTGGTGAAATCGTTGTTGAACATGAAGTACGTGAGCTTTTGTTGACAATTGTTGAGCTTAAAATGATTAACGGGCTGAATTATAACTTGTGAGGACTAATGGTTAAAAGAAGTTTCAACAATGAGGGTTATAAAACAACAAAGGATGAGTGGTGAATCTACCTTAAAGTCCAGGGACTGAAATTGCAAAATTCCACTTTTGATTAATAATAGAAACGTTTCCCTTCATAACAACGTTTTTTTTTCAAAATAGAAAAAACATTCACGATTATGGATTTGATCTTTTGAACTGGTACGGTTATCATCGGTAAAATCCGAATATACCACGTTGATCGAAAAGATGTCACGATCACGATGGTATAAGTCTTAAGTCCCGTCGTTGAACGTTACACGAAACCGTGAAAAACAAAAAAACGACTTAAAAACATTATAGAATTTTGATGAGTTGCTTATTTTATTCGTTCACAAGGTCTACTATTTCAGTTCCTCAAAGTGTTGTGCACTAAGATCGGGAAGCTAACTAGTTTGGTAATAAGGGATTTTCTATTTTCGGAATCTCAAGTGTTCTTTCTAGTTCGGTTTGCACTACAATTAACTAGATCGGTTTGCACTAGACATGGTTAGTTCGGTTTCTTAAGAATCAACTAGTTCGGTTCCTTTTAGCTTGTTACTTGTTCAGTTGATGAAGAAACGACTAGTTCGGTGATACTAGATCGGTTGTGTCACAAGGTTGAACTCGTTCGGTTGCTTAGATCGGTACTCTAGATCGGTTGTCTAGATTGGTGAGACAAAATATCAAACAGTTGGAACGCACGGTTTTTGAACCATTTTGTCAAACCGTGATCAAGAGTAATCAAACCCAGAAATATAAGCTTGTAATAAGCTGTGATTATTTCAAATAAGCTATGAAAACCAACTAGCAAGAAACGTTTTTATAAGGAACCAAGTACATATGCGACGCGTATGAAAATAAGATGAGAAACACTTGCTACACAAATAAGAAACACTAGATTACAAACGTTTGAAGCCCAAAAGAATAAAAATGAAAACGTTGTGACTGTCTGAACAAATCACAAATTACAAACCAAACAGCCCATAAATTTGTATAGCTCAACAGCCCAAGATCAAGAGTTATAGTGAAACACAAAAATTTTTAAAATAAAAAAAATGCGACGAATGAAAATAAGCTCAAACAAACCACAACGAAAACACTAATCACAACACGCACGAATACAATACACTCCTGATTAGCTCTGATACCAATTATTAACCATAAGAAACACTAGCTAAATCGAGATGATCCGGAGGTCGGGGAGGATTGAACAAGAAGTAAGCCATATTATTTAGTGAGATAAAGGAAAGATGTGTGTTTTTTAGAGGGAGAAAGACACATGCTTAATGAGATACAAAAATGAATCCTCACCCCTCCATGGAAGTATAGAGGGGGTATTTATAGGCCAAGACAAGGGAAACTATCTTAACTTAACAATTCTAGTCCATGCATGTCTTGCCTATTGATAACTAGTGTAATTCCGTATTAGTCAACATATTTTAAGGCTAATAGGGTACCTTTGAAGGGTGAGGTGAGAACCCTGATAATGGATGAAGCCCATAAGTTGAAGTACTCTGTACACCCAGGAGTTGATAAGATGTATTATGATTTAGAGAACGTATTGTGGCTTGGAATAGAAAAAGGATATAGCGAATAAGTTATTAAGTGTTGACTTGTCTGAAGGTTCAGGCGAGCAGCAAAAGGCTAATCTAGCCTGCTCCAGCAACCTGAGATTCCCGTATAGAAATGAGAAGAGATAGCTATGGATTTTGTGACTAAGTTGCCTAGGACTAGTAGTGGACATGACACAATCTGGGTTATTGTGGACCGATTGACTAAGTCTGCTTATTTTCTACCTATGCGTGAGGATTGTAAAATGGAAAGGTTGGCTAGATTGTATTTGAATGAGATAGTTGCTAGACATGGTGTGTCGATCTCGATTATATCAGATCATGATAGTCGTTTCACACATCGAGTTTTGGCATCAATGCTAGAGGCATTAGTGAAAATCTTTAAGTATGAAGTACGCTTATCACCCTCAACGCGATGGTCAATAGGAGCGTACTATACAGACTTTGGAAGACGTGCTTAGAGCTGTGTGTCCTGACTTCGAAGGAAGTTTGGGATGTTCATCTCCATTGTTAAGTTTCTCGTATAACCCCAAATTAATAGTTATCATTCTAGTGTGAGATGTGTTCCGTTTGAGGCATTGTATGGTAGAAAGTGTCGTTCGCCAATTATGTGGGCTGAGGTTGGAGAAGGTCAGTTGATAGGAGCTGAGTTAGTGCAATAGACTATTGAGAAGATCTCGCAGATTAAGGATAGACTTAAGGCTGCGCGTGATCGTCAGAAAAGTTATGCTGATAAGAGGAGGAAGCCTCTAGAGTTTAGTGTAGGTGACTATGTCTTGCTCAAAGTGTCGCCTTGGAAAGGTGTGGTACGCTTTGGGAAGAAGGGAAAGTTAGCACCTAGGTTTGTTGGACCGTTTAAGATTATTGAGAAAGTAGGCCCTGTGGCTTATCGATTAGATTTGCCTGAGGAATTGAATGGTGTTCATGACATGTTTCACGTGTCAAACTTTAAGAAGTGTTTGGCTGATCCAACACTGCAAGTGCCTTTGGATGAGATTCGAGTTGATGCTAAGTTAAATTTTATGGAAGAGCCTGTGGAAATTTTGGAAAGAGAGTTTAAGAAGTTGAAGTGTAGTAGGATTGCAATCATCAAGGTTTGGTGGAATTTGAAACGTGGCCCTGAATTCACGTGGGAACGTGAAGATCAGATAAAGTTGAAGTACCCGCTTTTGTTTAGTGATATTAGTAGTTGAATTTCGGGGACGAAATTCTTTTAAAGGGGTAGAATGTAAGCTTTGCCCTTTTTGTGTTCTGAATATTTCATTTATAGTCCTTTGACTATTTGACTTTTGTTAGTTTATTTAGATTTTTGTACCGTGTTGACGGTGGTGATTTTATGAGATATGCGATGAATTGTGATTAATAATCCCTTTTGGAAGGTATTATTGTGTTATGTGTATTCCGGGTGGTTTGACCCGTGAATTTTGAGAAATGCCGAAAAACAAGTATGACACTTCCGTTAATGTCCAAATGAGTTTTGAATGGTGTAAAGTGAAAATATGTCGTGTAAATACTCTAGGTTAATGGAAAAGTATTTTTAAAGTGAATAAAAATGCTAATTAACTTTGGGGTAAATTTTACGGTTGAGTTTTACGAGTATTTAAGTGACCCCGACACGAAAAGAAATGGCCGAGACCCCATGGGATACCATGGCCGGTCAAAAGAAGACTAGAGAGACAAGGTGGCTTAATTTTAGCTAACCTTGTCCAAATTGTACATAAGATGCTTTTCTTATCCTCATTTTTACACATAGTTTATTTTCAAAATCAAAAAAATATCCTCTCCCTTCTCTCTTGTGTTCGTCCGCACCCACAACCACACACACAAACTTATAAGTTTTGAAGTTTGATCAAGAAACATGAGACATAATATTTGGGTTGATTCTAGTGTTTGGTTATTCATTTAAACAATGTTTGGGTTGTCCGCATTCGTGTCGAAATCTACAAATTTGAATATTTTCTTGTAAGTTTTCAAATTTAAATTTCGTTTGTCCTTTTGGGTTTATTTTGATCATAGATTCGTTGTACAATTTAATCGTTGTGAAATTGAATTTTGGAATGCAACGAAAGAAATACGGGTGTTTTGTTCGTGTAAAAAAGAAAAGAAAAAATGAGGGTTTTGTAGTTTTTGATGTTTGGGTCATGAATGGTTGAATAATATCTGAGGCTATAATTACTTATGTTTTTATAGTAGCATGTAAGCTTTATTTGGGCATCATTTTAAGCTATTTCTTGGCTTATTTGGGCTTATAGGCCACGAATGGATTCCCAAAATCACTAGGAAAGTGATTTTGATTAATTTTGTGTTTAATGACGTAAGTTGAGGGACCTATTTTTGAGGCTTATGGTAGAGACCCAAAAGTGATACGTAGCTTAATAGCTTATTTTAAAGCTTAATATATGTATTTTGGAGTTTATGAACTCACAGCCCAATAAGTCTATTTGAGCCGCGGCTTAATGGGAGGGCTTATTGTGGTCCGGATTATTTTTACATATAAGTATATACTTATATATGTAAATGGACCTTGGTTTTGGACTTAAATAATATTTTTGACTTATATATGTCTTAAGGCCCAATAAGCGATTTGTAGTAGTTATGAGAATTTTGATGGACTTTTGAATGTGAAAATGTATTTACGAAGTGATATTGAACGATATTTTAGGGAAAACGTGTTGGTAAGCGTTACACGATGAGGATTTTAAGAATTTGTCGAAAAGTGACGAATTTGTAAAAAATGTTGAAAATAAGGTTTGAAACCTTGAAAACGTTGTATATACGTACGAGTCATGTCGAAATTTCGTAAAAAGTATATACTTAGAAAATTTCTTAATAACATGATTTTTGATTTTAAATAGTAAAATAATATTCAATTATTTTATTTTATTTATTTAATAAATTCACTAAAAGATGAAAAATATAATTTTCTCGAAACTTCTCTAAAGTGTTTATTATGAATAAACGTTTCATTTTTAACCATATAATGATTATTTTGAAGTGACTAAGGTGTACCGAATAGACTTGTCGAGATATATTTATAATTAATAATTATAATTATTTATTATATTACTTATCTATTTACGCAAATAGTATAAGTATGTATTATTGAGGATTGAGATTGATATGATTGTGGAGTTAAGTCGTCAACCATCACACCACTAAATTATTTTGGGTAATTGTACAATGCGTCTAAACTCTATGCATCAAACGTGAAGATTGTTTTGGAATTAGATGATTAAATTGGGACATATTAGGACTAGGTCGTGTGCGGGCGTCGTTGCATGTGCTTGTGTGATTGAGATTTGGTTGCTAAAGAATTGCTTGATGTGAGTTCTCGTAGCCCCACTTTTTACTGTTTTTGAGTTGGGGGAAAATGATACTCAAATGTGTTTTGAAATGTTTTGAATTGATTTTGCAAAATGTGGTTTTGTTTTTGAGACAAGTTATGTGCTTATGACTGCTATGTGAATATTATGTGATGCATGATTGTTTGGATCGGATGGGTACGCCTACCCAGTGTTTGTGAGATTATTGGATCGGACGGGTACGCCTACCCAGTATTTGTGTGATTATTGGAGCGGATGGGTACGCCTATCCAGGTTTGTGTGTGGTCCTGCCCTAATTTTAGTGCTCCAGCTGGTAGGCCCTTTAGGTGCGTAAGTGTCATATAGTTATTAATTTGCGGTGATGCTAAGGTTGTATGCATATATTCACTGTCATATAGCACTATTGTCCACTGTTGAAATATTGGCACAACTTTTGGGTTTAAGGTCAAACCTACGAGCTCACCAACATTATTGTTGACGTTTCGAGTATCATTTTCAGGTGAAGTGAAAGAAGAGCAGTTGGGTGATTGATAGCTGACTTAAAAGTATCCCGAGTGGAATTTCGTTTGAAGTCTTGATTGTTTGTTGTTTTGATTCTAGTTTTTGGATGTTTTGGATTATGTTTGGATTATGGTCCCCTGTGAGGGCATTAGAATAATTGTAAGAGATTGTGGATTTTTAGTTGCAATTGGGACTTCCTCGAGTTTTTTCTGGGTTTGATGGTCTCATACACTTTAGAGTTTAATGCAATGTAGTTTTCTCTATTTTGTATCTTGTGTTATGATTGATCATTATGTTGCATTCCTGAGTTTCCGTCATTGTCGGGGTGTGACATGCTAGTTGCAATTCATCCAAAATTTGTCCAACTTAATGTGCTTCAGCCAACATTGCCTTTTCCTTAGACCATGCAGCATTCCTAGGCCTCTTCGGCTGAGTGCATTGCCTAACCATGTGACATTCACCTTGACGATTATAACATTTAATCACCTTTTCCTAGACTCCTACACTATTTCCCCCTAAACTAGTAGCATTACCCTTATAGCTATTACCAGCATAACTTTGTCCTTGCCTCCCTTGAACTTGTTGCATAGTAACCCTGTCATCTTGAATAATGGCTTAGTTTCTCGGATTAGAGGAAGTTCTAAGTTGATTGTTGGTTGAAGGGAACCTTGAAGAGGCTACATCTGTGAGAAAAGCCATTGCCTTATTGAGACAGGCAATTGGATGATCTCCTTGATTAAACACAGGAACAGCAAAACCTAAGTCTATTTAAGGGAACTCGGTCAATGGTTGTGTTAAGGATTGAGGTGAGTTGTAAGGAATTGGTGGAACATATGAGGTTTGATGAGACTGGTATTGTTGTGATAGTGGAACGGATGAATGACTGATTTGTGGTTCTGATGGATGAGGTGGTGGATACATTGGTTGTAACATCCGACAATTTTCAAAAATTTTAAATGACTATTTTACCCTTTTGACTTTTTGGGTCTGACTTGACTTTTTGACTTTTGGTCTTTTATTGTCACATAAAAGCGATTACCGCGTAACCGGTAAAATTTTCGGAACATATTTTAAATAATAAATTATATTTATTATTACATCTCTCATGTGCAAGTTATTTTTAACTTATTTGACTTGAAAACGAAAAAGATATATGTTATTCCTAAGCTGACTTATCAAAAACGACCCACTAAATCACGTTTTCACGACTCGGACCCTAAAGCAATTTGATGTAGAACGACATTCCGGACAACTTTTTAGCTTTGCCCGAGACCCAAAAACAAGCAGAAAATGACCTAAATACCCTCGCAAGATTTTAGAATCAAGAACAACGCGTACCGACAGGAAAATAATTAAATAATATTTAATTAACACTTTTTATATAAATGAATAATTTAATAAAATATAGGTTAATCATTTTATTCAGTAACGTTTGTTAAAGACGCAAATATTCGAGTAAAAGATCATTTTACGGACAAAGTTTATCAGTAATATACATATAAATAATAAACATTTTAATTGAATTTTATAAAACGTTTATGAAAATTAGTCGAGTGAATACTCGTTTATATGGGAAAAATTATTTGGAACGCAATGGCGCAAGTTTCGTGTTATGAATCATTCATTAACTAGTCCAAACGAGTCCCGAACCATTATCTTGCAAAAGTTACACTTTTGGTCCCTGAGGAAACATTTACAAATTTACCCCAAACTTATTGAGACTTTTCACATTTATTTATAACTTTTAAAGTATATATATATATATATATACATATATATATACATATATATATATACATATATATATATATATACATATATATATATATATATATTGGAGGCCGTTCTTTTAGAACCACTTTTTTGTACATAACCTACAGAACCACTTTTGGACCAATAAGAATTTAATATTAATAAATAATTTTATTTAAATAGAAAGGGTATAATAGTAAAATGCATTTTCACCTCTTTTTTAAATTTTCTTTATTAAAAACGTTTTTCTTAAACCTTATAATTTTCAGAATTAAAAAAATAATATTTTTTTTAGTTTTATATTTTTTTTTCAGCATACATATTTTCAGAAAAAACTAGTGCATATATGTTTTTTTTATTATTGTTAATTTCATATGTTTTAGTGGCAATTTTTTTCCTTAAAATGGAATTGTACATATGTGTTCTAGTGTACAACTTCTTTAATCTTCAAACTTTATAACCAAAAACATAAACACATATATGTAACCTCTAAATTAACAAATCAAGAACATAAATATCATTAATTTTGTTTGATATTAAATAAATTACAATTCAAAAACAAAGTATTAACAAATTCACTATAACATATGTGCACTCTTCCAAAAAAAATACATGCACGCCTCGCGAACATATGTGCACTCTTCCAAAAACATATATGCACGCCTCGCGAACATATGTGTCCGACTTCTAAAAGCACAAGTGCATCATTGATCATCTTCGTCACACACCGTCATTCCTTTAATTGAGTCATTCCCCCAAATAAAATATATAAAAACAAAAAAATCTAGTGCCAATGGAACCGAAGCGGCAACTGTGTTGCCATAATTTCTTAAGTCAGATATGACTCTTGATGATCCTCTGATTAGCTGTAAATTAAACACGTACCATATATTTAGCACATATTTAAGGTTTATTCTCATTAGTTATAATACAAGGAGGTAACAAAAGATATCATACTTGATGGACCAGTAGCCAATCAATCTCGGACAGCTTATGACCAGACTTTGCTAATGAAGCCTTGATAGACTGTTTTTAGCATAATATTTAAAACCAACAAGAACACATAAACCATTAGTCATAATCGAAAATTACCCATAAATCATATTCTATAAAAATCATTAGTCATAGTCAAAAATTACCCATAAACCATTAGGGCATAATACATTATCCACAAAAAATTACCCATAAACCATTAGTCAAAAATTACCCTTGATAGACTGTTATGTAGTGGTCATGTATGACATAAATAAGAAAAAGATGATAAAAAGAAGTCAAGATCCCATCCTCGATCTAACAAGTACTGGAACAACAAATAAAATGACAAGATTCAAAATAAAAAGAACAAGGTCTCGGGTTCTTTAATTCTTCTCAAACAAAATCTTTCAATATATTCAAGAACCCAACATGGATCTAACTTTATAACAATAAGAAGCAAGAATACATTCGAAATATAAAGATTTCAGGACTATTCAAGTTTTGAACAAAAATATTAAAAGATCCAAATACCCATCATCATATCAATATATCAAAAGAAACAAAGATTCAAACTCAGATTCTAAGTTTCAAAATGAGTTCGAAATAAACCTACCTTCGATCTTTATTAAGAACTTGTGTTTCATGAATAGAAACCTCACAAGATGGATCATCTTCATCTTCTTTTTTCCGGCGATATGATGTAAAAAGATGAATCGTCTTCATCTTCTTTTTTCCGGAAAAAAATATAAATAACTATTCTATATAACTGATCTTGGAAATAAAAATATAAATGATGATGGTTTTCTTTGATTTGATTTTCGGTAGGCATTAAACAAATGAGGGAGATGATTTTTGATGAGAGACGTTGGTCAAAGTGAGAAGAAATTTGTGGTGGGTGAGTTTTTTATGAAGTAGATCTGAGATTTTTTTTTGGATAGAGACGGTTTTTAAAATCTTTAAAAGTAAAATGCCTATAATACCCTTAATTAATTTATTTTTTCTTAAATAAGTTGTGGATATTTACAAAAATGACATTCTATAAGTCATTGATATCATACCAATCATTGAGCTTTATTAGGAGTAAAAAGGCAGTTTTGTACAAAAACCCTGTTCTTTCTGCAAGAAAATCCCACTATATATATATATATATATATATATATATATATATATAGGAATAAGTAAATATATATATTTTTCATTCATACTTAAAAACACACATAACACAATGCCTCTCCTTTATTTTTCCGGTGAGAGCTCCCCCCCCCGCCCCCCCCCCCCCCCTCCCCCCACCCCGCCCACCGCCGCCACCAGTTTCTGGCCACCGAAAAACTTTCCGTACGAGTTTTTTCGTGCCGAGTTCTGAAACTCCCTCGCCCTTGCTCCTGCCCGCCACCGCTCCCCGCCACCCGAATCTATCCATCTACCAGGGCCAACGCGCCTCATCCCAACACCACCATGGCTGCCGAACCATCTATTTCACAAGCCCCGCACCACCTCACCTCCATGCCACCGACGGATCACACACCACCATCACCACGGCTATCTACAGCCAGCGGCCACGCACCTCATCATCCCCACCCACCCGAACAACAACACCACCACAGCACGCTTTAAACCCACCACAAAGGGTGCGTTATTTTGTGTGTGGTCTGTAGGGTGTAGAGCGGGCGGAGACGAAGAGGGTGGTGGCGATTTGGTTTGGGTCTCAAACCAACCATGTGATTCAGATATTGTGTGGGGGGAGTTCATAGTATAGCGGGGGGGGGGGTGGGAGCCCGATCACGGGGGTTGATGTAGAGTGTGGGGGGGAGGTAGGCAGGGCGTTGGGAGCCCACCGGGTAAAAGGGGTAGGGTCGTTGGGAATTGTGTGCTGTGGATGCTGTAGGGTAGTTTGGGCCATGCTCGTTTGTAGACACACACACACAGCCACACACACACACACACACACAACACAAGTGGCATATATATATTATATATATGCTCAAGTTTGGGGTTGGGTGGGTGGGTTTTTGGAGGGTGGGAAGTGTGGCGCGGAGTATTAGCGGAATTCTGAGTGAGTTTTTTGTTGTGTTCTTCAATTGATTGTCGTTTTTATTTGGGAGGATGTAGCGACAAAATAAGTGCGAGTGGTTTTATTAACCATTTAGTGATGGTGCTTCGGTTTGTGGGGTGCCGTAGAGTTGTTCTCAACCGACTGAGAGGGATTCGTGTACGAGTTATGTTTTTGTTAATTGCTACTCAAGGTGCCTTTTTCAGATCCACTCCTGATTTATATAATAACCCACTAGAGGATAGCGTTATGAGCGTGTTATAGAAAATTAAGGAGTTTAGGTCATCGAGAGAGTTTGGAGGTTTTGGTACATGAAACACAAAGCCGTTAAAGGTTGCGATGTTTGTTTTTGTTTCTTCTTATAAGGCAAATGTGCGTAATAATAGTTTGGTTTGTATACAACAACAATCGAAACACGGGTGCGTTTTATTTTTCTATATATGGTCTAACAACAGACTAGTAGTGGGTGATTTGTTTTAAGAGTAGAGAAATCACCATGAAGTGGTGCGTAATCAGTGTTTGAAGTACAGGTGAACGAGGCCACAATAATGGCGTTTGGGATGAGACTTACTAATCAAAAATATTTTTGCAGCCACAGGGTTGCATTATATCTGGTTTGTGTCTGAGTGAATCAGTCACCGAAAGTAGTCGATTTAAGAAATGGGTTGACTGATAACAATTAGAAAAATACATATAACCCAAGACGTGGTGAACTGAACAATACGAAAAGATAAACATAGAAATGCGATTTGGGCCTCGAAACTAAGTAATAGGTACGCAAGATAGGGGATGCATTTGTTGTTGTTGGCCGAGACCTCGTATAGAAGGTGGTGGGGCTGCGTTTCGCCTGCCTATTGTCAAAACTAGTATAGGGTGGGCTCGTCTTTGAGTAAATTAGAAGAGACTAGAAAACGATTTGAGGCAGCGATTATAACAAAAGACCATTGGGGGGGGGGGGGGGGGGGGGGGGGGGGGGGGGGTAAACCTACTAAACTGCCAAGAAAAGTGCATGCGTTTAGGTTTAACTGCATGTACAAGTATAAGCGTAAAGAATCTCATAAGGGTGTGTTTCGGGCGAGTCTAGGACACCACTTAGGGTGTGCTTCGGGAGTAAGAGCAGCGGCCGCGCACGCATACGTGCACTACGCCCGGCCATGGCAGCGCATAGGCGTTATAGGGCGCATTTAAACGGGCAGAAAATACCACAAAAAAAATAAACTGGCAAATGCCAAAATCAAGTCGAGCAACAGGATAGGGGCCGAGCAACCCAGGCAAAGATGTGCCGCGTCGGGCACATAGCGTGGGAGAGCAGGCCATTGTCGGAACATTGGATAGATTTACAGCTCCAGACTTAAGATCGAGGGGTGGCCACCGAAGCGGTAAGGGCATGAGTATTTAATGTTTTTTCGCCATTTTACAGCAAGGGTGCGTCTTGTGGTTAATTAAATCGACAAATAAATATATATCATAAGATTTTATAAACATTAAACAGGATATAATGGTGGTTTAAATGGTTAAATAAATGTAATAATTATTATTTTGTTCAGTTTATATATAAATATATATATATAAATATATATATATATATTTAAAACACAAGAGTAATTGCAGCACGAATTGATTGAAAAATGATTAAGTTATATAGTTTTAAGATTCGTTAGACATTATTGTAATAAACAATAACCAAATAAATCAAACAAAACATACTTTTACAAATGGGAAATAACGAAATTAGCTATAACCGTCAAGAAACAATTACCAATTATAAAATATATTTAATCAATTGCCGACTATAAGAGAGAAATATCAATGACATACTTTGTAAAAGCTTTGCAAACATCGGTTACATGATTCGTAACATTAAAAAGTACGTTTAATTTTATGCAAGAACGCTTTATTAATTAAATTAGTGATTTCCGAAAACGTGTCAAAATATCTTGTTTCGATTATTTTTCTCACGTTCGTCATATAATACTTGCAAAGTATTATATACTCATATTATTCTTTTGGGTGTTTGTCTTTGTCATATAATTCACGATATGAATTATGCACTTGTTCATTCTTAATATGTTATATATACGGAATATATTACACACTTTACGTTTACTTTCGACTTATTTTATTTAACCAACCACCAAACTATTATAACTTGAAATCTAAATCTTTATCAACGTGTCGCGTTGATGTACTCATCCATCGGAAAACCCAAATACATTATCCTAGGCTAGTGGGTCTTAGCCATTAAAGTAAACCTCAACTTCTTAATCGAGCCGCTCCGGTTTTCCGTTTGTGCTGTGCTTAATGAGTGCAGTTCTGCCGATCGTTCTACAACATCAATGTGAGTTTATAGCCCCCCTGTTTTTACTGGTTTTACATATATTTTTGGGGTGAGAACATGCTTGATTACAAATGCATTTACATGGTTGGTTACAAATTGGTTTACATATTTATTTATATATCTCGCGATGAGATACAGCTTACTTGGACGGACGGATTTTTGAGAGCGTGAAACCATCTACTCGCTAAAACTTGGTATATACACTCAATCATATCTCATCGGTAACATCTGACTTATAGAGGGTGTGTACAGATCGGGAGCAAACAAACTATTACGTTTACTCGAATGATTAGGGATAAGCTTAGTTTGCATAACTTAAATCAATTGGAGGGTGAGCGTGAAGGTTTATGAAATAAATCTATTCGGATTGACAATCCCCTTCGGGATGATTACTATCACGGGGAAAACAAACTTTATATCATATCGGAATACTATTGGTTTGAAGTCTTCAGGCCAACAATTAACATATACATAATATATCCAAAAATGCCCGGGTGTTCTTGAGGGACTACACCTATGATGGGTACATATTATTTTCATTAATGCCCGGGTATTCTTGGAGGGAACACCTATGATGGGTACACTCTTATTGTGCCTTGAATAAAGTGGCATACATACAAGTCTACGTTGTAGTTTCATGAACTTAGAGTAATTGTAATCATTGTTTTATACTCACATGGATATTTACTATGCCTTGAATAAAGTGGCAATACATACTTGAAACATTTTGGTGATATATATATAAATATCATACATGCTTTGAACAATTGCGGTTCAACATTCATACGTACATTTTTGTGACTATTTAGGGATTGAAATGGTCATGCATACTTTACAACTATTTGATTTCTAAAAATCATACATACATTTTGGAAGGACATTTAAGGATTTTAAATGGTCATACATACTTTACAGAACATTGGTTCAACATTTATACTTAAACAAACCTATGAAATCACCAACTTTATGTTGACACTTTTAAGCATGTTTTTCTCAGGTGAATTAGATGTTTGGCTTACTTGATGTGCATTGGAGTCTAAAACTGACAAGATTTTATTTATGGATTTCTACTTATATATAAATGATCAAATCTCGTTGTATTGCTTTCAAGCTTTTTGTGGTGATGCAATTATGGGACAAATGTTATATCAATTTCAAGAAAATCAACGAGATTACTTTTCAAGCGACACATTTAGAGGTCGTTCTCTTGTATCTTGTGCTATTGTATTATGAAGTAACGCCCCCGGACACATTTCCACTGCGACACATTTTTGGGGGTGTTACATTGGTAAGTATGATTGAGGAGAGTGAACTTGTGGAATCATGGTATTTATTTGTTGAGGAAACTGTATGGTATTGTATTGAGAGTGATACTTGTCAAGTTGAGACGTTGCCTGATTGTAGTTAGCAACAAATGCAAGAGGATCTTGGTATCGTTCATGCATCAATCGTGTTTCATTTGCATGTGCCTCATGTTGTTCAAGATATGAGTACAATTGATCATAGTTTGTAGTATGTAAATCTCTAGCCAACTTCACATCCGTCACAAACTTGCTCCATTCTAGTGATAGACTGTTCAGAAACTTTGTATTCACTTAGACTTGTCTCATCGACATATTGATAACATTCATGTTATTGATTAGTTGAGCAAATCTCCAGTAGTACTGATACGGTGTTTCACCCTTGACAAATGAAAACTTATCAAACTCGTCATACAATTTACATTCCCTCTCTTGTAATGACAATTTTGTACCTTGCATAAGAAGCTTAACTCTATCCCATATCTCTTTGGCAACTTTGTTAAAATTCACAATGGCATACACATCTGGTGGAAGACATTGAAGAACGATGTTTGTAGCTTTTAGATCACAATCAGCTTGGAGTTTTTCTGCAACAGAAAGTTCTTCATACTTCTTTGTCCTAGTAGTGCCATCCTCTTCAACAACAGTTGGCCAAATAAGTAGACCATTTTGAAGTGAGTTAAGAATCATTCTCCTGATTCTCTATGCATAATTCCATACGACTCTTCCATGAGTCATACAAGGATTTTTCTAACATAGGAGGACGGTTGTCGGGATCGGCAATTATCATAAACTGTGTTAATGTTGTCATTTTAAATTGATTGATTGAATGAGAAAAGATAAATTTTTGATCGTTCAGTGATTAGAGGTTGTTGTATTAAATTGTTCTTTGTTTTAAGTGAATAAGTCTTTAAGATTACACGGGATTTTACAATTCTTGATAAAACCGAGCAAATAATTGAATACTTCATGGGATTTTACAAATGACAGAAAAACAGTATAAATCTTCAAGGCAATATGGTATAAATCTCTTAAGGTAAGTGTATAAATCACCCAAGTGTAATGAATAAATTACCCTAAGAAGAATGTATAAATCGCCGTTTGAAAACTGGTATAAATCGCCGTATAGACCAGGTATAAATCGCCGAATTCAGAGAGAACGTATAAATCACCGTATAAGAGATGTATAAATCGCCGAAACCAATGATGTATAAATCGGCATATACAAGTGATGTATAAATCGCCGGATATACACACGTATAAATTGCCTTATACAAATACGTATAAATCACCGGATTAACACACGTATAAATCGCCGGATCTAAAAACGTATAAATCGCCGTATATAATCACGTATAAATCTCCGGATTCATACACGTATAAATCGCCATACTCAATAACATATAAATCGCCGAATTCAAACAGTGTGTATAAAAAGTCGTCTTTAAAAACATCAAATCACTCAAAGACATAATTTTTGACATTTTTACTTGATTTTACTTGTACTTCTTGATATTCTAAGACTAGGAGAACCTTAAAAAAATAAACTTTATGGTTTTTAACACAAAAAAAATTGAAATCAAGATTCTTGTAAAAACCCTTTTTCGAACCAAAAACAACCAAAAGATGAAGATTTTTGAGTTTTTCCAAAGATTTTCTTGTACAACTACCCTAAACTATGATAAACAAAGAATAAAGTTTATAGCTTTTTGGTTTTTAAACCCACAAAAGATTAAAATCTCTTGTAATGGTTTGAACCACACACACAGCTAAACAAGTAAAAGAAAAACACACACAAAACCAAGCTAAATCACCCTATGGCTCTGATACCAATTGTAGAATATATGATATATCTTATCTCACAATCAACTAACAAGAAAACTAGAGAGAGAAATTATAGGTCTTTCCTTTTACCTTTCCAACTTGGATTCCTGACATGGAGTCATTGAACCTATGATTGTCCATCAAGTCCTCGATTATTTTCATTTGATCTTATGTATCCGGCAAATAACCCTGCGGGCTGAGAACTGGATTCTCCTTGTTTTGTTCTCTTTCACTCTTTTGATAGGGGGGGGGGGGGGGGGGGGGGGGAGGGGGGGGGGGGGGGTTTATTTTTGGTTTCATTTCCAGCTTCAGTCCTTTTCTCGACCTCCTTTACTTGCATCTCCGTATTTGTCCTGTTAATGCCACCGTCGGCTGTCATATCATCATTGTCATTCCTTTCTTCTTCTCCTTTAGCGAGAGATATAGAATTGACGTTTTTAGTGACGGGGGATTTAGCCTCTTCTCGGTCATACTTTCAGGAGCCCTGCTGGTTTGTGATTCCTTAAGAAGTCCGAACAATTCAGCCATCCTATCGTTGATCTCCTCTCACTGTTTGAAAATGGCATTCTCAAATCTTTCCATCCTTTTGGTGTGTGCTTCCATGTAGTCCCGTACCCGAGCCTCGAGTGTGGTTCCTAACGCCTGAGGGTTTGGACCGGTACGTTCATGAAAATTGAAGGGGGTCTTCTAACATATATCATTACGATCGCGATCCTTCGTAGATCATCGTGGTATATTTGGTTTTCATCGACGATAACCGTACCATTCCGCGAGAAAGAAACTTGCATTGTTAATATTTAATAATTTTAAAACGAAGAAGAAAGCGTTTTGGAGGGAATTCATTTTTATTAATAAACTAAAATTAAACAATTACACATGCAGTCCCTGAACTCGTGTACTTTTTCAACGTTAGTCCTTGCTTATTTATTAACCCTTCTAGTTGACTCTACATTACACCGTTAGTCCTTTTTCAACCAAATTTCACCGTTAGTCTTTTTAAGCTCATTAATCATAAACAAAAGCTCAAGTACTTCGATTACAACAACGATTTCAACAACAATTAATTATTGTTTCATGGTTTCTTCTTGATTTTGTAAAATCTCAAGAAAGTTTCAATTCTTTTCTCGGTTTAAATCAAAGACTTGTAAAATTCCGTGAACGTTAATTGATTTCAATCCACAAAGACAATCACTTTACCTACTTAAGATCCTACAAATCATTTTCAATTCATAATTCAACACTCTTTCATCATGACTACTCCAATTACAACATCCATAACCGATAGTCAATTGCATAACAACATCTTGGCAGCTGGATCAAGAGATCGTCCACCAATGCTTGCAACAGGAAGATATGCTCAATGGCAATCACGTTTCCTAAGATACATTGATTCAAGACCAAATGGTGATGCCTTAAGAAAATGCATTTTGGAAGGTCCATACCAACTTTGTAACACCCCCAAATTGGGTCGCAGCGGAATAAGGGTCCGGGGCGTGTTACTTCATAGATCAATAACACAAGATATATAAGAACGACCATTAAAAGCCGTTTAAAACCGATACATTGGATTTAGCAAAGTGTTATTACAAAAGCCCGAAGCTTTACATGTTCATTGTTCAAAATACAGATTTAAGTTCATCACAAATATACCAAAATGTATGCAACCAAATCTCCATGCATGTGGCATCCAAAATATAAGACCACCAATGTATCTCTTGTACCTCGTGCTTATTGACCTCCTCAAAAACATTTCTTTAAAATGTCAACATAATGTTGAGTGAATCCATAGGTTTGTAAATGTATATTGTAGGACCGCAAGATTTCCCCATGATAATGCAATAGATGCAAACATCATAAAATGTAATTACGTTTCCCTAAGCTCATGACACCGAAGCTTGACATAAATGAATTGCAATATAAATTGCCTACATTACCCGTGTTGATGTTCTAACCCGCAACATCCTATGTTCGACATGGTATACGTTCGTTTGTCCAGTGATAGCTAATCACCCGAAAGGGGATGTCAATCCTAATAGATCTATTCATAACATTCGCACTGACTATACTAGCAATTGACAGTTCATGATTGTGAGCACAGAGGGTTATCGCTACTTAGGAAAACACGTAATCATAATGTAAAATGTCCACTTGCGTCCAATTGTAAAACATGCATATGTTTCTCACTCCAAAACTTGTAAATCATTAAAATGTAAAACGTGGGGCTATGAACTCACCTTGAGTTAATGATAATCCAAATATAACAGAATATGCATCACGGTAATGACTGAATGCAACCTAATCCAATATAGGTCGTATAAGTACTAATCACTTTGAGTAACTACTACCATATATAATTCTATATAGCTCAATCACCATCTAATCGTTTTAGTGAAATCATATTTATAAGGTGAAAACGTTTATAAATATACCTTTAGTAAAAATGACATAACTTTATCGTTTTAGGTCCGTTTCTTACGTTTCTTACGCCCATTCTTTCGTATTAAGACGACGTATCAGATTATGACATTTTTGTATTTCATGTCCTCTGGTGAACAGTACTTTTTACTGTTCACACCAGTTATAAAGTTAAATTTATAGATTTAGTTATCGTAAAACCCGTAAATGTCGTATTTTACTCGTTTTAACTCCGTTTTTAGTGATTCTTTCGAGCACGTCTTTGTTATTAAAAGTTCTATCATATTAATGATGTTTTCAAAATGTATAAATCTGATATGAACAGTAACTTTTATAAAATTGTTTTTATAAAAGTATTTTTATACATATAAGTATATAAACTCGCGTAATTCATAACTCTTTCGTTATTGATTGAAAAATAACAATTCTTATTGTTTTGGAATCCCAAAAATATGTACAACCTGTTAAAAATAATAAACCTTTTATATCAGAAGTATTTGATAACCTGTTTTTATAAAATTTATTTTATTAACCCGGTATTAACGTAAAACGTATATTTGCCGTATCTTTTTCGTTATAAGGCAGTTTTTCGAGTTCTTTACATATTTGGAATCGTCATGAGGTGTACTATCTTTATAAAACATAATATGGCTGTTACAAAACACGAACCAAAACAGCTCCTTTGTAATCAATATGTATACTTATTTATATAACTTGTTTTATGTACTTTTCAACTTAGTAAATTACCACAAGTCCTCTATAACCTTATCTCTCATATATCTTATATATTATAATGTTAATTAGTCCATCATATGTCCAAGAGTCCATGGTAACAAGTCCTTAACAAACTTTTAAATCATAAACTTTATTAAGTAACTTTTACTTACTAGTTTATACATACTCTTTTATACTTAAACCAACATTGTACAACACTTATAATTCTATTATAACATGATATTAACAACAACATAACATATGTAAAAGTGTACAAAACCATCATCACAAGTAAAAATCCATTTTACATGTTCAAAAGTATCTTAAATGGTGATTTTGCTATATAGAACATATATACACATAAAATCATAATTATGAAATGATTAGGGCTTTAGATAACCTTAGGTGAAATGAGTGATGAATGGAAAACAAATCACACCCTTGTGATTTAAACCCTTGCTTTGAAAATTAAGGGTGAAAACCCTAATTTTCCCAAGAAAACCCTAGCTTCCTTTCCTTGCTTTAATCCTTGTAAAGGCTTAACCAAGCCTTTAATCCTTCTTGGTAGGTCTTAGATATAGTGTGGGATTACTTGTAAATGTGTTAAATGAGAATTGTTTGGATTGGTTATGGTTTTTATTTTGAGTCGTGGGTATGTAGACAAAAGGGAGAAAAAGGGTTGATTTTTGATAAGTGAAATTTATGTTGTATGTTTTTATCTTTCATAAAGTGCAAGTATAAGTATTATAAGCTAGTAACTTGTATAAAACAAAGACCAAAAATCTATATGGTCAAGGGGGGGGGGGCGGCAAGATGAGTAAAATAGGGGTATGGCTAGGTTTAATGAAGTAGTGTTGTACAAAGACCAAGTGGGAAAGTTTGTGTGCTTCTTGTCCCTAATGTTGCCCATGAAAAGGAGGAAGGAAATGACTAGCTAAAGTCTTACATTAAAAATGGAAGTATTACTTGCATTTTATAAAATGTGTAGCTAAAATGTAAAGTGTAGATAAATTTAGAAGTGTATACTTGCAATTTAAATGTCTTGGTTGGTTTATATAATGTGGGACGACACAAATATATAACCATGGGTAAAGTTTTATAAAAACTTTGAGCATTGGATATAAACATAGGTATTTGTTGAAGCGTAGATTAATTATGGTGGTTCCGGGTATGCCTAAATGAAATTTTATCGCTAAACGTAAACAATTTACATAACCAATAAAATAAAATGAACAAAGTTAATAATTATCCTCAAAATAATTACTTAACACTTGCTTGATGTAAACATTTAATTGTTTGGTGCCTGTTTACATTGAATGATCATTTTTAGCTTACGCGATTTAACTTAACGATTACGATTTAAAAGCAAACGCGTATAATACTAAAAATACATAGTAAATTTATTGACGTCGTAAATGACCCTAAAACACGGGGTGTTATAAACTTACTACTGTCACAATCCCAACTGTACATGCAACAGATGATACTCTAGGAGTTCCAGAACAAACAGCAGTTGAGACACTCTTGACTATGTCTCCTGAAAACAAAGCTCATTATGAATTAGAAAAGGAAGCAATCCATTTGCTATTGACTGGAATTAGGGATGAAATATACTCAATTGTTGATGCTTGCAAGACAGATCATAAAATGTGGATAGCTATTCAAAGGCTACAACAAGGTAAATCTCTCAACATTTAAGATGTCAAGACTAATTTGTTTTAGGAGTTTGGAAAATTCACTTCTCATGATGGAGAGTCCATGGAGTCATACTACTCCAAATTTTACAAGATGATGAATGAAATGATAAGAAACAACTTGACAGTTGCTATGATGCAAGTCAATGTCCAGTTTCTTCAAAAACTTCAACTAGAATGGTCAAGGTTTTTGACAATTATCAAGCAACAACACAACTTGGATACAGTCTCATATCACAAGCTCTTTGACGTTCTGAAACAGTATCAAAAGGAAGTTAATGAAATCCGTGCTGAGAGAATAGCCAAGAATGCTAACCTATTAGCACTTGTTGCTGCTGCTTCACCATATCCAGATCCTTATTATCAAGCACCAAAATCTCATAAACCATATGCACCAACATCAAAACAATCATCTTCCACCAGATCTAATGCATCTATCAAATTCAAAAGCAAAGAGATAGCCAAACCAATTACACCTCCATCTGAGTCAGCTTCTGAAGATGACAGTGATCCATAACAAGCTCAGAGAGATAAGGATATGCAGAAAAACTTGGCACTCAATGCAAAGTACTTCAAAAAGATCTACAAACCTACCAACAACAACCTTAGAACTTCTTCAAACTCTAGAAACAAGAATGTGGATTGATCGAGTTTGATTATACCCTTTCTAAATATAAATATAAATATAAATATAAAATATACTTAGAAATATATAAATAAGAGGATAAGAATCAAAAAATCTCAATTGTAGTAATCCGGGAGTATGATTCCCGGGTCATTATCCCCAACGAGGAATGCAATTAAAAGTCGAGAGGTGTTATGAGAATTGATGCTTGAATGGAACAGATTATGATTGGTTATCTAAAACTACAAGAAAATTACAGCAAAAACTTAAAAACAATGAAGGTAAGACAAATTTTAGTTAAAAACGCAAAACGGGAATCTTACACGGGACCTAAAAACCCTAAATTATTAAAATTAAGTCCTAAAATAATATTTTTGAATTTTATAAGTCTTAATTGACTAAAAAGCTAGAACAAAGAAAACTAGACCAAAAACGGAAAATACTAGGGCTTAAAAACACTAAAAACATGAACGGGATTCAATCCCGTTCTTTAAAAATCTAAATTTTGCAATTTTAACCCTACGAAAGTAAATCTAATTTTCCTAGGTTCTAAATGTTAAAAGAAAATTTTCTAAAAAAGAATTATATTTTTTTGACTTTTTTTTATTTTTTTATGAATTAAAAACGATTTTAATGAAATTAAATGTTTAAAAATACTAAACAATTTATAAAAAAACTGGAAAAATCATGAAAAGTAGCTTGAACAATGAGGAGTCTAATAAAAATAAGATGGGAAAAACAGCTTATCGAATAAGCTGTGAAATAAGCTAAAAATGGCTTATAAGCTAAAATGGCTAAAACTACTATAAAGAATAAATTTTGCAAACCTAAACTGAAAAAGTCCCAAGGGCGAGTTGGTAGTGCGTGTGGTGTGTAAAAAACGTTTGGTCGAATAGGGGTGAGGTCTCGGGTTCGAGTCCTGCTCACCCTTGACTTCCCCCAATTCCCAAATGTTTTTTACATGCCATTTTTTTAAAAACTTTTTAGAGGGCTTAAAAATAAGCAACTTTTACAAAACAACTTTTTTTATAAACCAAAAATAAGCACACAATAAGCAGTTAAAGGACAGGATAAGCAAAACTATATTAACCCTTAAATATGCTAACTGTTGGGCTTTTTAAGCTAAAATAAGCAAACCAAAAAGAGGAATAAGCTAACACAAATAAAAGGGTATGTCTAAAAAGCACTTAGGAATAAAAATAAGCAACTACAATAAGCTAGAATGGCATTTTAATCAAAAAGCTATAAAACATGGAAATTTTAAGCTAATAAGCAAATAAGCTCAAATAAGCTCTAAACTAAAGAGAATAAGCTAAATTGAGCTTAATCTAACCTAATAAGCTAAACTAAACATAGAATAAGCAAAAGCAATAAGCTAATAAGCCCAAATAAGTAAATAGCTTTTTGGCCAAAATTGTTAAGCCAAAAGGGCAAGAGGGACTTTTCTAGCTTAAAAATAAGCTAGCAAAAGGATCCTTATGGCTTAGTGGCTTATACCACTAAGAAGAATGGCCAAAAAGCTACAATAAGCAACAATGAAAAATCATTTTGAAATTCAAATAAGCACTTAAAAATCTTCATGAAAAGGGCATCTCACACAGACTCAACACTTAGACAAATTTTTACAAACGTTTGCAATCATAACAAATCACCACTTTTGAGCTTAAAAATAAGCAAACAAACAGATCCTTATGGACTTTTAACCTACAAAAAGATTCAGCTTAGACCTCAAAGAACTGATATCATTAATCAAAAGGGAGTTTGAAATTCAAGATAAGCAACAATAAGCAAATGAAAAAGTAATTTCTCAAAATTTTCACCACTTAGCACTTTTTGATAGTTTTGGTAAAACATAAAGCAAACAATGCAGGCTATTTGCTTTGGTTTCTAACCTCTTTTAACATATGCATAAACACAAAAACAACACAAAAATAACAATAAGCAATAGCATAATCAAATAAGCAACTAAAATAAGCTATAACCTAACAGTTTCATACAATGCACTCTTAAAACCTTGAAAATGAGATTTAACACTTAAACACTTAAACAAACTAAATTTTTGGACTACTTATAGCTAAACTAAGCTGACTCAAGTGTCAAATTGCTATTTTGACCCATTATGACTCATTAAACAGGTTAAACCAAACACCAATTTACTAACTGATTTGCAAATTTTTAACTTGTATAAACTGATTTCAGCCAAATTTTGAAAAGTCCAGATGTTCAACAAGCACAATAAGCAGTACTAAGCATGTTTCAACAGTAGTTAAGCACTCAAATAAGCCAGAACAAGTTATGCAATTCTATAAGCTAATTTAAGACAAATTTAAGAAAAACTTGCACAAACGATTTTTTTTAAACTACAAGCTAAGAATTTTAAGCAATAAACATCATAAATAAGCAGTAGTAAGCATAAATAAGCACAAATAAGAAGTAAATAAGCAATGCTACAGTAGATAAGATAAAAATGGAAAAATGAAGACTTACAAAAGCCCTTGATTAAACAAGACAAACAAGTGCTCTTAGAGCTATTCTACAAGCTCTAGCTTGTTAGAAACAAGCTAGTAAAACTCATAAGTTCTTCCATTATAAGCTTATCATCCATTTGAGCTTTTTGAGTGATTATTGAGTTATTTTTGGTGAAATAGGACTTAAGCTTTATAAGTTATGGAAAAACTTACAATGCTTAAGTTAACAGCTTAAGAAAGTTGTAAAAAAAACTTTTGTGAGCTTGTGAAACAGTTTTAAAACATAATAAACTTCAACTTAGAAACAGGTTTATATCATAAAAACTTAATTTTTCATTAAACTTTATAAAACAGTACAAGGCTTAAAAAGATTACAATAAACTAGAAAACATTAAAATATAAGCTGAAAACTACTAAAAACTTGATGCCCCTAATGGCTTACAAATGAGACCTATTTATACTAAGCTTAAGAATATTCTAGGAGGTGTGCTTCTTTGCTGAAAGGACTCAAGCCTGTGTTTCTTGTCCATTTTGAGTAGTCCCCAAGCTCAATGATCTTGTCCATCCATTCTTTGTCTTCTTTCATAGACGAATAGGGTGATTGGAGATTGCCAACATGACATTTGGATGGGATAAGGTTGGCAAAGGTATTGGTCGACATAGGGGAGAAGAAAGGGGGATGATGTTGGTTTGTTATTTGGCGGGTAGTAGAGACAGGACACTAAAAGAGATGTACAGTGTTCCTGCCCCTAATTTAAAGTTTGGGAAATGGCAAGAAAGGTCCCTCAAGGTGTATAAGTGTGTTTCAAAGACAGTCCTTGTTTCTTTCATATTTGGCCCTTAAATTTTTTGTTGATGTTGCACCGTTAGTCCTTTTAGGGACTAACGGGGTTAAGGTTAAAGGATAACGGGAGTATTAACAAGGGTGTTATAAAGGTGTTGGTCCTAGGTTTTGGGTCGGGTATAAAAATAAAGGACTTTGGCTTTTATTTATGTTTAAGGTGTATAAGGTATAAGTGGGCTTTCCCGGGCCCACTAGGTGGGTACGGGTGGACCCACTTTTGGTAATTTAGGTTTTCGGGTTCGGTTTTCGATGCTCTTTCCAATGCTTCATCCCAGGGTTGACTTTGACTTGACTTTGTTGACTTTGACTTTTTGACTTGGCTTTGATTTTGACTTCTCTTTACGCTCTTTCCGTTCTCGTGCTCGGTTTTGTCGTTTTGGCTTTGATTTTTGTCCTTTTCTTGGATATCCATTTCCTGCATAATACAAATGTAAAACATACAAATACAATGTATTTTTGGTACGTTTTTAGTCATTTAACTTCGATTTTAGTGGTCAAAGGTATATGTAATTAAACGCATACCAAAATCCCTCATACCAAGATATTGTCGTGTCCTCACGCAATGCTATAAGTAAGCACTTAGAAAACTAAGAATCTTGATTCCCCTTGACTAATTACCTCGAAAAGTATCTAAGTGTTCATCGAGGGGAATTAAAGAATCAATAGTTTAGAGAAGCCCCGTTTTTACCATTTTTAAAGATATACACTTATTCCTACACATATTTTTTTGTATTTTTCCTTTTTCTCATTTTTTGTACTTTTCTTTTTAAGCAACTAACTAACTTATTTGACTTTCGTTCTTTTCATTTGGGATCATAGAACAAGACGCATTTTAATCCTAAAATGCCCCAAAATGGATAAATTCATCGTTCCTGACTTTTCCCTTTTTCCAAACCAAGCTTAAAACGAAATCAACGTCAAATATAAGTTAAGATGCTAGCACTACTCATATTTATAACTTGTGAACTTTTTTCTCCCGACAATTATTATATATTAGGTGAATGTGCCATTTCGAATTTCAACCCTGGATCAACGTTTTGCAAAATTCTATGCTTCACGTTCCACCCGAGAATAATAAGTTTAAAGGCGAGATCATCCCATGTAGCGACTTTCGTCTCGGCACATCCCAACCTTGCGGCTAAGTGACCAGGCTTTTGACACCCTACTGAGACTAGTATCGGGACTCACGGACCTTTGGGTTCAAAAACTCTTAGGTTTCCCATTTATACATAACTTATTTAAAAAAATCACAACTTAAAATGAAATAGTCAAAGTTCAAAAGCATATTTAAATTTGACAAAAAGAGATCTATTTATTAATTCATACTTAATATTAAACATAACATTGATGCAATTGTAACCCTCGATCTTTTTAGAAGACCGTATCATTATTAAACCTTGGTCCTTTAAACAACTGTCACATCGGTATGCGAGTCGACCATGGTCCAGGAGTCTTATTTCAACCTCGGTGATGTCCTTGACCTTTTAGAAGGCTGCAACATCGGTTGTGAGCCGGCAAGATGCAGCAAACTTTTATCAGTCTTGGATTTTTATACTTACTATGGGCTTTCTTTAGAAGGCTGTAACATTGGTTGTGAGCCGACAAGATACAGCAAACTTTTATCAGCCCACAGTTTATAATTATTATATATTATATTTTTTTTATTTTTCATCATCATTTTTTTATAAAAAAGACTTCTTTTTGAAAAATTCAAGTATAAGTTTGAACTAAGACTAAGATTTTTGCTATATACCACATAAAAATTGTTGATTTAAGCTTAATCTCCAAAAACAGCACGTATTATTAATCCGGTTATAAGCTTATGGGAGAAAAAGCCACAAATTACATACATGAGCTCTTAAGATTTCCAACTAATCCTTGTTTAGCATCCAACTCATACTTAACACTATCATTTTTCGTTCTTCGTGAATTTTCGCGAATGCTTAGCCTAAACATTAAAGAACAAGCTAAAGCTCAACATGCTCGATCGGGTCAAAATTTATTCTTATTCTACCTAGCAGGAAAGTCAAAATTGTGACAAAACACTTATTTTATTTTTGAAAATTTTTAAATTTTTTCATTTTTTTTGAAATTTTGGTGGTAAAAACGGGATTACGCGAAAACAACGACTGCAGGCACAATCAAATCGATAGATCCCCCCATACTAGAATTAAACATTGTCCTCAATGTTTTAAGAAGGGTCTCTACGTAAATCCTAAGCCGTTTATTAAGTATGCTTAAAGATAAACGTTAGTCGATTAGATTAGGATATTGGATTTCCCAAATGAAGCTGAGGATTTGAAGCTCTTGTGATCGAAGGACAAAACTGCGAGCACGAGAGGCTTCAAAAATCCAGGACAATCCTGGACAATCATAAAAACACAAGCAAACGAGAATGGAAAGAGGCAAGCCTCCTCACAACAAAAAATACTTATTCATTACTACATAATATAACTACGGATAAGCATGGGTTGCCTCCCATGAAGTGCTTGTTTAGGGTCTCTAAGCTTGACCCAATCCTCGAATTCATTTGTCCTTGGGGAAGGTTTGGCGATCCGGGACAACCATTTGTGGTAAGTCCCCTCCAAAGTAGTGCTTAATTCGATGATCGTTCACCTTGAAATTTGGCCCGGTGTTTTGAGATAACTCAATGGTGCCATATGGAAAGACTTGGGTAATGGAGAACGGTCCGGACCAACGGGATTTTAACTTGCCCGAGAACATCTTTAATCAAGAGTTAAAGAGGAGGACTTGATCACCGATGTTGAAAACGCGGTTTTTGATCTTTGAGTCATGGATCCTCTTTGTTTTCTCTTTATAGATCAAAGAGTTCTCATAGGCATGATCACGAAGTTCATTTAGTTCATTGAGTTGAACTTTACGGTGATCACCCGCGGTCTCAAGGTCAAAGTTTGCATGCTTCAAGGCCCAGTAGGCTTTGTGCTCGAGCTCGATCGGTAGATGACATGCCTTTCCGTATACGAGCTTATATGGGGTACACCCGATGGGTGTTTTGTAAGCTGTACGGAAGGCCCAGAGTGCATCATCTAGTTTATCCGACCAAGAGGCACGGTTCTCGCCCACGGTCCTTTCAAGAATTCGTTTCAAGCCACGATTGGATACCTCAACTTGCCCACTTGTTTGTGGGTGATACGCGGTGGAGAGACGGTGAGTAACTCCATATTTAAGCATGACCTTTGCAAACTGGTCATTGCAAAAATGGGTTCCGCGATCACTTATGATAGCACGAGGGGCACCGAATCGGGCGAAGAGAGATTTAAGAAATTTACAAACAACTCGGGCGTCGTTGGTGGGGAGCGCTTTTGCTTTAACCCATTTTGACAAATAGTCGACCGCCACGAGTATGTATTTGTTCCTCGTGAAGCGGGAATGGCCCCATGAACATTATGCCGTTACGTCAAAGATTTCACATACTTAGATGGAATTTTCGAGGATTTCATCACGCTCGTAAATTTTCCGTGACGGTGACAAGTGTCACACATCAGGTGACAAGTCATGGGCATCTTAGTTAAATCGTGGGCCAATAAATTGAGTCAAAATCTTTTTTGGTGGTGTAGTTGATCGTAATTGTCCCCCGGTGGGTCCACTATGGCAAGCTGTGAGGATGTCAACAGCTTCTTGGCCTACAACACACCGCCGAATCATTTGATCCGTACATATTTTGAACAAATAGGGGTCGTCCCAAAAGTAGTGTTTAACATCTTTGAAAAACTTGTTCTTTTGCTGGGACGGCATCCTTTAACAATGAAATTCCCCGCCGTGGTATTTTGCATAATCGGCAAAACCACGGGGGTACTTGCGTCACCACGAAGAAGTCATCCATATGAAGTGTCTCGAGAGAAAATTGTCATTATCCTTTGGGTCGAGCCCATTTTCATTAAGGATTTTTTAATCGGAAAGATGATGCCGCGAGATTTCGGCTCCTTTTTGTGTCAATTAAATCATGTTGAAATCGACTTTGAAGGAGGATAACCCACGGAGCAATCTTGCTTGGAATCTTTTTTTAGCAAAGAGTATTTATTAGGCAGGGTGATCCGTATACACTAGGCTTTTGTTTAAGATGAGGTAAGATCGGAATTTTTCAAAAGCATACACCACGGCTAACATTTCTTTCTCCGTCGTAGTGTAATGCGATTCCGCCTCGTTCATTGTTTTACTAGCATAGTGTATAGGCCTAAAGTGTTTTTCATGATGTTGTCCCAAGACTGCACCTATGACAAAGTCGCTTGCATCGCACATAAGCTTAAAGGGTAGGTCCCAGTCGGGGGCAATCAAGATTGGAGCTTCAGTAAGTTTTTTCTTTAATGTTTGAAAAGCTTGAATACATTCATCGAAGAAAATGAACGGAGTATTCTTCTCAAGGAGATGAGTCATTGGTCGGGAAGTTTTGGAAAAATCCTTAATGAACGGTCGGTAGAAACCGACATGACCGAGAAAACTCCGAACACCCTTTACGGTGGTGGGATGAGGTAACTTAGCAATCATATCGATTTTGGCTTTATCAACCTTCAATCCTTTTTTGAAATCTTTATAGCAATGACAATGCCTTCCTTTACCCATAAATTGAACTCTTTTCCCAATTTGGACAAAGATTGGTGTTTCACACCTTTGAAGCATCTTTCTACACGAGGAGAGGCAATTTTTTGAATGAATTACCCAAAACCAAAAAAGTCGACCATAAGCTTCCATCATTTTTTCGATCATATCAAGAAAGATAGCCATCATACACCTTTAGAACGTGCACGGTGCATTGCATAAGCCAAAGGCATGCGTCGCGTCGGCGACACGTTTCCGTAAGGACAGTAAATGTTGTCTTTTTCTTGATCAAGCGGGTCGATGGTAATTTTGAAGTAACCGAGAAACCATTGAGAAAAAACAATAAGTACTCGTTTCCCGCTAATCTCTCAAGCATTTGATCCATAAACGGAAGTGGAAAATGGTCTTTACGAGTGGCTTCATTTAACTTTCGGTAGTCAATGCATACACGCCAACCCGTAACCAATCGAGTTGGAATCAATTTATTTTCATCATTTTCAATAACGGTAAAGCCACCCTTTTTCGGTACGCAATGTACGGGGCTACCAAGGCTATCCGAGATCGGGTAAATTAATTCCACTATCAAGAGTTTTTCACCTCCTTTTGATGACATATCGATTTTTGGATTCACCTGTCTTTTGGGGCTGTTGAAAACCGGTCCTCGGTTTGTAGTCCTCTTCCATAAGAATCTTGTGAGTACAAAATTATGGGTTAATACCCTTGATGTCGGAGAGTTTCCAAGCGATGGCTCGCTTGTGTGACTTCAAAACCTTTATGAGAGCGGCTTTTTCCTCGACACTCAAGTATTTAGCAATTATGACCGGTAACTTGTTGTCACCTTCCAAAAATGCGTATTCGAGATGAGGAGGTAAGTCCTTGAGTTCGATTTCGGGAGGTTCATCAATTGAAGATTTATTAGTTTTAGCTACACAAACTTTCAGTTCTTTTCGAATTTCAGGCAAATAATTTCCTTGGTTGGGAGGGGGTGATGGATCATCATTGAGAAATGATTCAAGAAGAAGAATATCCCCCTCTAGGTCATAGTAAGAGTCATTAACTTCCGGTGAAGTTGGATCATCTTCAAGAGCGAGGAAAGCATCGACTTCCTTAAGAAGAAAATCACTATCCCCGAAGGGAGTGAGAGTCGGAGAAGAGGTAGAGATGATCAGGTCATAGTAGGGAGTGTGATTGCCACTCGCGATCACATCGGAGAAACCCGAGAACTTCTTGAGAATACTCCTCACAAGCCATTTCAATGACGTCGATTCGGTTAACCGAATTATCATTGTAATTAGAGGAGTATCTCGAAGTTTGGTCAAGATTGAATGTTACGGCTTCTTTTCCGACACGAAGAGTTAATTCTCCTTGTTCCGTCAATTCCGTACGTCGGTCTTTAGATAGGATCTCCTAGCATTAGTGTGTTGTTTCCCCCCCACAATCACTGCCGTTGGGGGGGGTACTCGGGGATCAGCATCAAAGTCTACGACTACAAAGTCGGCCGGGAATTTGAACTTTCCTACTTTTAGGTAGACATCTTCGGCGATACCGATCGGTTTGGTAATCGAACGGTCTGCAAGTTCAAGAGTCATACAAGTAGGAGTGAGCTCAGGAAGAGAAAGCTTTTTCCACACGGATAATGGCATGAGATTTATGCTAGCGCCAAGATCGGCCAAGGCTAAGCACTCTTCCATTCTGGGAAAATCACACGGTATTAGAAATTTGTTGGGGTCTCCAAGTTTTTCGGGTAACTTGTTGAGGATAACCGCCGAACAATGCTCATTCAAAGGAGTTCTAGCCATTTCACTTAATTTTTCTTTATTTCCGATTAAGGCTTTAAGAGTTGAGTCAAATTTTGGCATAAGAATCAAAGCATCCGCTAAACTAATTTCGAAACTCATATCTTGAAAGATTTTGTAGAATTTCTCAATTTTTCACGGCACTTTTCATCATTACGTCTCGAAGGATATGGAATTGATGTTTTCAAGTTAGGCATCGGAGCACTAACGGGATCAACAACGGGTTCAGAATTTGGTACTTGGGGTTGAACTTGGACAACCAGAGGTTGGACGTCTTTGGTACTTCCGTTATTAGTAGGAGGCACCGTGTCCTTTGTCACCTCGGGTTCACGTTCCACTACTTTAGGAGGAGAAGAAGTAGTAGTAGGAATCGTGGGTCCTTGATAAGCAACACCGCTTCGGGTGGTAATACCCTTCAAGTCTACCTTCGGGTTAGTAAGATATTACTTAGGGAGTGGTCCCTGGAAATGAAAGTAGAAGCGGTATTGGGAATTACTAAATTGAAAGCATGTCGTTAAATTTGTCATTTGATTTTGCAATTTTGGTTTTGTCTTGCCTGTTCTCTCACTTGCATATTAGCTTTGACATAGCTTTTAAAATCGTTTTTGTCCACCTACGTGTTGCGGAGCTGGAGCTTGGTAAGGTGAGCTGGTGAACCGGGGTTGTTTACTTGGAGGTCGATTAATTTGGCTTGGTTGTAATTATTTCCCTGAGTTGTTTGTAACGGTTTTGTTTATTTCTTGGTTTTGTCTGAACGGGAGGAAACGTGAGGTCGGAATTTGATTAGGCAATCGGCGGTTCGGATAACTAGTATTTACTTGATTGAAGTAGTGCTGCTGCTTGGGAAACAAATTCTTGAATATTGTCCTCGATAAATGTTCATTGTAGCGGGAACATATTTTGTTAAGATATAGCTCCACCACAAGTAACACAACTTTCCTCGACCGCTTTCACGGGAGTGGGAGCTTGGTTTTGATTTTTCTTATCGAGAAGTAAAGCTTTCACCATGTCTTTAAGTTCGGCAACATCGGGAGAGATACCGGGGGTAGAAGAGCTCGAACTCACTTTTGCAACAACCGGTTTGTTACGTGAATTATGAACTTTGGATTTGCTCTCAATGATTCTTAGGCATCCGGGACATTTTATTCAAAAAGTTACCACCCGGGCGAATTCAACGAATCTTGATCATTTAGAGTTCAAAGCATTATAGAAGTATCCGTGTTGATGTAATCCGAAAATCCCCATGATGTGGGAATGCTCGGAAGAAGATCCATTGAAATGGTCTATGCTACGTAGAAAGTTTCATCAAATCGTTGTTGAAATCTCATGATTTCATTTCGAAGATTTGTTGTTTTGGAAGGAGGGAAAAATCTGTTGATGAATTTCGAAACAAGATCATCCCATGCTAGAATCGATCGAGGGGGTTCTTTCTCAAGCCAAATCTGGGCTGCACCCTCGATAAGAAAATAGGAAAAAGCATAAGCTTTACCGATGTACTCGGGACGTTCGGGAACTTCATCGTAGAAGTGATCTTGTTGAAATAACGGATGTGACATGAGGTCTTCATTTGTCATGTCCGAGTAATTGGCTGTTTTGAAGGCGTAAGCAAAACTGGGCTTAAGCTCCAAAGTTGTCCGGGGTGATTTCGGCACAACGAATGGCATCCTCGTAACCCCGGGTGGGTGCTCTCGAGCAAATGGAGCCATAGTCACGTAGTATCCATCCAGCGTAACTACGGGAAAGAGGCTTGCTTTTCATATTGGTTCAACAAGATTGAACGGTTCAACAAAAGTCGGATTGACTTGTTGTTGTTGACGGTTAGAATTACGAGATTGAGAACGAGTGCGCATGCACAAAAATTTTAAAAAGAAAATTTATACTAGTTTTTTTTTTGTTTTTTCAACAATGTATCCACAATATATTTTAAATACGGACAATGAGATAAGACACTTAAACCTAATAATCAACTCGCTTCTCGGTAACTCTTCAAAAGAAAAACGCACAAAGGAGTTTGTTTAACATTCGAAGGTGAGCCGTACGTCGCAAGAGACACATAAGGTAAGTTTTTTTGATCTTTGGTTCGGGAACTTATTGATGGATAATACTTCAATTGAAAGTATTATTTGTTGGTGTTCTTTTACCAACTTGATGAAAAAACAATTCTTCTTTTTTATGGACAATATATTTATATTTTTGGTTTTTCATTTTTTTTGATTTTTAATTTTTTTTATATTATATATACTTATAAAAGAAAAGAAAAATATTTTTGTATTTTTTATGAAGATAAACAAAATAACTTTACTCGGAAGGATCTTCAAACATAAATTTTCAAATGGCTTCAACAATCGTAGACAATCCTCCCCGGCAGTGGCGCCAAAAACTGATGATGGTTGATCTACACCATTTAAAATATATAATACCTAAATATAAATATAAGATATACTTAAAATATATAATATATAAAGATAAGAGGGTAAAAATCAAAAAATCACAATTATAGTAATCCGGGAGTATGATTCCGGGTGTTAACCCCAATAGGAATGCACTTGACAAGTTGAGAGTCGTTTTGAATATCGAGGCTGAATGGGAAAGATGATGATCGGATTTCTAAAGCATGGAAAAATTATGCATTTTACACTAAATTAAATAAGGGAAACACTATTTAACTAAAAATGCAAACCGGATTCTAAAAAACGCGCTAAATTTATCACTAATTCAAAATCGATACTACAAAAAGCTTTTATTGCATTCAAACCTCAAATCATGGCCAAAGAAATTTTCTAATAAAGATTTATATTTTTAGGTTTTTTTTATATTTTTTTTATTGAATTACAAATCTAATTTAAATCTATTAAAATCTAGAAAATAAGCCAAATTAACCTAAAAAATTCAAAGAATGATTTTCTACTTTTAGAAACGTCTAACTATATGATAAAAATTAAGAAAAAAAACTATATTTTAACTACTTTTTATACTAAAATCCTATTTTATAAACTATTTTAAAAACTAAAAATCAAATAAAAATCTAAAAATGGTAGAAATGGTTTTTAATGCTTGTAACTAAAAGTATTTAATCTAAACTAAAACTATTTTTTTTGTATTTTTGAAACCCTTCCCCCATTTTATATTTTTTAATGTCTTTCTAATTTTTTAACCTACGAAAAATGATTAAAAATAACAAATAAGTATGAAAAATTCTAAAAAAACAAGAAAAATCCTAAATGATGTAAAGTTCCTAGGAAAATTAAGCTGGTCCACCTAACTTATCTAATAAGCTCTAAAAAGCCCATAATAAGCCACGAAGTGTCTTGGGCTTATTGGGCTCAAAAACGTGGTAAATAATAAATTTTGCAAAACTCTACTGGATGAGCTATTGTAGCACAATGGTTGAGTGTGTTGGGTGTAAAGCGTTGGGTTGAGGGTGTTGAGGTCCCGAGTTCGAGCCTTGCTCACTTAGGATTTCCACCTTCCCTAATGCTTTTTAAATGCTTTTTTTATACTTTTAGATGACTAAAAATAAGCATTTTGAAAAGACCTTTTTATAATTCAAAAAATTAAGCACTGCACTATATGCTCTAAAGGGGTGGCAGTTTGTTACTTATTATACTAAAAAAGGCTAAATGCCCATTGTTAAGTTTTTATGATCAAAATAAGTAATAAAAATAAAAATAAGATTATAAAAATACTAAACTACCCCATAAGCATAAATGATCAAAAATAGCCATATAATTAGCTAAAGACGGCAGACTACTTAAAAGCTAAAACACTTAGAATTTTTAAGCTAAATAGCAAATAAGCTCTATTCTAAAATAAATAAGCTAAAATTAACTTAAACTAACCTATTAAGCTATACTAACCCTAAATAAGCTAGGAAAATAAGCAAATAAGCACAAATAAGCCAAATAAACAAAATGGCACAAATGAGCAGGTCAAAAAGCAAAGGGGGCACTTTTGAGCTTAAAAATAAGCTCAAAGATGGATCCTTATGGCTTAAAGAGTTATACCACTAAAAAGCTCTAACAATAAGCTACAATAATCAGTAATCAAAAAGGAGTTTGAAACACAAATAAGCCCTTAAAAAGCTAAATGAAAAACCTGTTTGTTCATTTTTTAACACTTAGAAAACTTTTTTCAATTTTAACAAAACACCACTTTTGAGCTTAAAAATAAGCAAACAAATGGATCCTTATGGATCTCAGACCTTCAAACAGATTTAATTTGGACCTCAAAGTACAATAATCAATATTCAAAAAGCATTTTGAAATTCTCAATAAGCATTTGGAAAAGCATTTTCTCAAATTTTCAACACTTAACACCTTTTTGACAGTTTTGGCAAAAACTCAAAACAAACTTGCAGGTTTTTAGATCTTTGTTTCTAACCTTTTAAACACATTTATGAACACACAAACAACTCAACAACCACATAAGTATAAGCACAATTAATTAAGAAACTAAAAATAAACAACAAAACCTTAACAGATTCAAAACAATGAAACTCTTAAAACTTGATTTTGAGATTTAAACTTAAAAACTAAACAAACTGAATTTTATGACTAATTTTACCTAATCAAAGTTGCATCAAAAGTACAAAATAAGTTTTGACCCATTTTCACCCATTACACCTACTGTCCCAAACACCCCTTTAAATGTCTCAAACTCATTTTTAGCTTATAAATTTGAGAATTAAGGTACAAATTGCAAATAATAATAATAAGCTAATAAAAGACCTAATAAGAAGATTTAAGAAAACTAGATAAGTAGAAATGATAATCTGTAAGCTAATGCTAATTTTTTTGGTTTTTTACAATTTTATGACAGGTTATAAGAAACTAAGATCTATACTATCTAATTAACTGAATAAGCATGAAACAAGTATAATAAGTACTACTAAGCAAATTTAAACAGAAATAAGTAAGTATTAAGCTAATTTAAGCATAATTTAAACTAGAGAGCAGTATCAAGCTATAAAAGAGAGAAATATAAACTCACAAGATGCCTTTGCACAAACAAGGCTTAAAAAACTCGAGGAGCTACTCTACAAGCTCCAGCTTATCCTAGGATAGGCTGGTATGGTCTTGGAAGCCCATCCATTACTGGCTTCCCTTCCTTAATAAGCTAAGATATATTGAGAGTGAATTATGAGTATGTAAAAACTCAGTTAAGCTTTTGTGAGCTTACCTGAGTAAATATACATCTTATTAGTGCTTATGAAAGAGTTTAAGAGCTTCTGAAACAGTAAAAGCTTAATCAAAATATTTTGCACAAAAGTAAACTTATGAAAAATAATAAATTTAAACTTTTATTAATAATGAAACTGATTACAAGAATAAAAAAGGAAATTACATTGATTAAAAACTGAATTTAAATAAAATAAAATTTGCATAAGCTAAAATTATTCTACACTAAAGCTACTCCTCCTCCTAAATTACCCCCCCAATCCTTGTGTGTGAAAAAGGCCTTGTATTTATAGCTTTGAGAAGAAAGTTCCAGGTCTCCAAATTAGTTAGACGTTCCTCTTGATCTACACCCTTCATTCCTTGCAATCATTGGATCCTCATTCTAGGCCGTTTGATCGATAAGTGAGCACACGGATTGCCAGCGTGGCAATCCTTGTGTCAGAGGCTTTGTGCTTATTTAACAAAGGATTTAGTTTAATTTTTCATTCCTTGTATGTTTCTTGTAAGCCCGCGTGTCATTCCTTTGAGGTGTCTTGGCCAATCAAAAGCTAGGGATGACGTTTTCTTAGCTGAGATGACACATAGTACTTGGAATCTCAAAGCCATGTAGTCAATTGGAATTTACCCTTTGTTTTTGACAGGGTAATTGGAGGAGAACGACGATGAACAGTAAAACAGATTCCCGCGCCCTTTTCTTTTCTTTTTATAACGTTGTTTGACTGAGTGGGTTTGACTTGGGCCCGGGTAAAAAGATTGGGCCATAGTTTTATTAAAAAGGAATGGGCCGGTTAAATGGTTTTAAGGGTAAATGGTTTATAGTTAGGTAGATAACGACCGTTAGTCTTTTAAATAAAAAGACTAACGGTGTTAGGGTTTTAAGGACTTTTTGTTAATTTGGTTTAACATTAAGGCTCATTTGGGTATTTTGAGGGTTTTGGTATTTTGTGGGTTGACCAAGGGTTGACCAGGGTTGACTTTGTTGACCTTTTTGCTAGAAAACTTCCGGCTCTTGTGCACTCTTTCCATTCTCGTGTTCGTGTTTGTCCGGTTTTGACCGTTTTCTTGTGATTTTTGCATTATCCGTACCTACACATTCACAAACAACAAAATACACAAATACAAGCATATTTTTGCACATTTTGATCATTTAAGGAACATTTTTGACATACAAAAGATATGTGATTTTTCACATATCATGGATACATTGGTGAGTATGACTGAGGAGAGTAAACTTATGGAATCATGGTATTTGTTTGTTGAGGAAACTGTGTAGAATTGTATTGAGAGTGATAGTTGTTAAGTTGATACGGTGATTAATTGTAGTTAGCAACAAATGCAAGAGGATCTTGGTATCGTTCACGCATCAAGCGAGTTTCATTTGCATGTGCCCGTGTTATTTGAGATATGAGTACAATTGATCATAGTTTGTAGTATGCAAATCTCTAGCTAACTTCATGTCCGTTATAAACTTGCTCCATTCTAGTGGTAGATTGCTCAGAAACTTTATATTCACTAGGACTGGTCTCATTGACATATTGATAACATTCATGTTATTGATTAGTTGAGAATATCTCTAGTAGTACTGATACAGTGTTTCACCCTTCACAAATAAAAACTTATCAAACTCGTCATACAATTTACATTTCTTTTCTTGTA